>PXOB01000230.1:0-59875 GCA_003012115.1 Trichothecium sympodiale
CCCCCCCCCCCCCCCCAACCAAGCACCTTACATCACGCCTAGGCGCCTAAGCTAATCCAGACCTCTTCTCTTGCAGTAACCACTGACGTCAAACTTGCTTATTTTTAAAAACAGAAACGGAATCCCGCTCGCTCCATGCAGCCAAGGCTATCTTAAAATCCTATGCTTTCCATACATGTATGCATGCACGTCAACCTTGTTCTTTTGCCGGGACAGCAGCTCCAACGGAAAGGAGAGATGGAGGGGGCGTGTGCGTCTTCTCAGATAGTCATCTGCATGTAAACTCCGTATGTAGTCAAGAAGAAGAAAAAAAAGGAGCTCCGTGTTTCGCTCATGGTGATGCGCAAAGATAGCCAGAATATGGGATGTTGTAGCTTCCTTTCGCCACAAGGAGAAAAGGGGGTTTATCTATTTCCAACTTTCATGTGAGACGTACAGCGATGGGGCTTCAAACGTAAGAGACTGACTAAATAAGATGATTCTTGGTATTTCCTAATGTGAACTATATACCACAAGGTGCATTATACATCAAAAAATTAACTAGACAGGTTGGTCTAACTAGACGCCAGCTGGGGATATCTCCAAACTCTTTTTAAGCGCAACGTAAAAGCAAAGGAAAGAAGAAAAACAAAAGTGAGACGTTTCTTCCCAGATGACTTCTTTATATCAGCCGTAAATGATAATATAATCGGAATATGTATATGTGTAAAAGAAATGATTGAGGGGGTATGCGGCGATTTGGCTCTTGATTCTTTTCGTTTATATCATGAGAAGCTTCTTCCACCAGGGCTTCTGGGCAATCTGTCCGTATCCTTCCTCTTGGACGTCGTGGCGCCCGACGATGGCCAGGAACACCTCGTTGAGGGTCGTGGGTGTGACGCTGTGGTGGGCGATGCCGAGAGCATCCTTGTGCTCCTCCAGCATGACAAGCAGGGTGCCCAAGGCAGACTGCGGGCCATCGTTCTGAGCCTGGTTAAACTGGCGGCTGCGGCTGGCGTTGGCTAGGACAGCCGAAGCAGAGACTGAAAATCGCATCTGGCCGTGGTACGTGGACGACTCGATACGGGCTTCGGGGAACGTGTTTTGCACCCATTCACGCATGCGGTCCATCTCCTCCTGCGTCGAGTGAGGTGCCGTCTTGCTAACCAAGTGCACGTACAGGGAGTCGCCGAAACGCTTCTGCAGCTCATCAACTTCGCCGACAGCAAGCATGCGACGAGCCAAGATACCAGCACGAGTAGCCAGAGCGTCAGCCTCCTCCATACTGTGAGTGGTGAGAAGGATCGAGCGGCCAGGTACAATGTGGTTTAGTGTCTTCCACATGGTACGCTTAGCTGCAGCATCAAGACCGGACGAGGGCTCATCAAGCAGGATGACCGAGGGGTTACCAGTAAGAGCGATACCAAGCGAAAGCTTACGCTTGTTGCCACCAGACAAATGTTCAGCCATGGTGTTGGTAAAGGCCTCGAGGCCTACAGCCCTCACAACGGCAGCGACCTGGCCCTCGATATCCTCGATACCGCGAATGCGGGCGTAGTGGCGCAAGTGATCAAGGACAGTCATGGAATCAATAGCATCGAACTGAGGGCACACACCCAGGTTGGCACGAGCCAAAGCACGCTGGTCAGTGACGGAAATCTGCTCAATAAAGACGTCACCGCCGTTCTTGCTAGGAGCTAGATCACCACGGATCATAGAGATGGTGGTAGACTTGCCAGCACCGTTGGGACCAAGCAGAGCAAAGACTTCGCTGTGGGCAACCCCAAAGGTGACGTTGTCCACAGCCGTCATACCGTCGAAAGACTTGGAAAGATGCTTCACCTGCAGACCATCCTTGTTGGCATCGGCCTCCACGCGAACCAGCTCTTCGGCCATCTCCTTGTCGGCATACTGGGCCTGAGACTGCGATACAGTCTTCTTCTTGCCAGCGAGGAAAGCGGGCAGCTTGTTCCCGCTGTCATACCAGAGGAGGAAGCCGAAGTACAGGGCAGATTGCAGACACAGGTAGAGAATGGGACCACCATACGCGCTGATGTCGGCGGGGTTGCTCTGGAAGTTGAAACCATCGCAGGCAGCGTTGAAGACATTCATGCCAACAAGCAGAGCGCGGATCAACGAGCCAGCGGGGACAAAGATTGAGATGACATAATGGGAGATCATGATGTTGTTCTGGGCTGAGGTGGGGGCGGAGAATGTCATGCTGAACAAGAAGGCAATCATGTAGATAGCGACACCCAGACCCTGGACGACAGCAACAGCGGCCCAAGTAGCAAGCTGGCTCTTGGTAAAGAGCGAAATGATGTACCCGAGCAACAGGGAAGCAAGAGCATAGAGCAGGAAGACGGGGAAGATCAAGCCAACCTCGTACCAGACATCAGAAGTGACCGCAAAGATGATAGCAGAGACGAGCATCGACACAAGCATAAGCGTGTAGTCAAAGGCCAAGTGAGCGGTCCAGAGAGGCAGAGATCGAACACCACTCGAGTACTGCAGACCACGAACGCTTGAGTACTTCTCCTGATTGGGGTACAAACTGTAGAAGGCTGGGAAGATGGCAACCGCAATGCTAAAGTATAGAGCAACCTGAAGGACCTGTCCAGTGTTGGATGCGACAGGCGAGTCGAAGGGTATGTAGTTGGTAGCAATGCTAGTGTTGGTACGGATTGTGTTCAAGAAGTTTTGAGTAAGGATACTGGTCAGGACCTGTACCTTCTCGGCGTTGTATGCCATAACCGGGGCACCATCAATCCAGATACCACCGGGCTGAACGGCTTTGCGGTTAGACACAATGTAAGACTGCCAGTCACTCTTCGAGTTCTGAAGCTCAAGTGAAGGTGTACCACCAGCTGTGCCGCTAGGGATGAGATCCTCAAAGACTTGCTGTATGCCCCTAGGGAAGTCGGATCTAGGACCAGCAGCGACAGTAATACCATCCTCAAACAGCTTATTGAACTGGTCGGCATCTGCCCCGCGACCATTGGAAGCAGGCGAACAGGACGCAGGATCCCCACCAGCGATAAGGAGCTGGGTCAGACCGGCAGCAAGAATGGGAATAAGGAAGCCGACAAGGTAAGGAAACCAGTTGGTCTTGAAGAGGATGAAACGCTTGCGCATAAGAGTAGTGAGCTGACCGAAGAAACCGACCGGGCGGCCAGACATGAGCTGAACACCTTTGTCCGTGGAGTCCTTGTCAATCATGGCAATGGCAGTGTCATCGGAGTTCCTGTGGTTGTTAAGACCGACAGGAGGGGCAGCAAAAGAGGGCTTGGTTTCCTCAGCAACAGCAAGGAACACATCTTCAATCGTAGGGCTAGACATCCTGTATTGAATGCGCTCCGCCTCGAGGATACGGATGACCTCAGCGGCCTGGGCTGAAGATGGCGCAGTGTAGACGATGGTACTGTTGGTGACCTTGAGCTGGACGCCGTCGACATGAGGGGGGTCACGAATGTTCTTGGCGTCAAGAACATGAACACGGTAGCCAGCACCTAGCTTCTCCTTGAGCTCGACCGAAGTACCGTGAGCCTTGAGCTCACCCTTGGTAAGGATAGCAATTTCGTCGGCCAGTAGATCAGCCTCGTCGAGGAAGTGAGTGGTCAGAATCATTGTGCGCCTCCCACGCTCACGGAGAAGGATATCCCACAGCTTGCGACGGGAGAGAGGGTCGACACCGGAGGAAACTTCATCGATGCAGCAGACACCACTGCCACCAACAAGCATTATACCGAGCTGAAGCTTGCGCTTCTGACCACCAGAGAGAGTCTTGGAGAGAGCCTTGCGCTTGGTCTGAAGATCAATGGCCTCAATGAGCTCATCAATATCCTCATCAGCCATAAACATACCCGGGCACTTGAGCTTATAGAACATTTCAATGTGCTCCAGAACGGTCAAATCGTCCCAAAGAACATTCTTCTGGGGAGCAATACCGATACCATTCGAAGCATCAATCGTCACGCTGCCCTGCTGGAATTTGCTGAGACCAGCAACAGCGTCGAGCGTGGTCGACTTGCCGGAACCGTTGGCACCAAGCAGACACAAAATCTGGCCGCGCTTGGCGGTCAACTGAAGGTTGTTGACGGCGACGGTGGGAGGGCGAGACTTGACGATAGCACTGAAGATGCGGCGCAGGAAAGAGGGGCGGTAAATCCTAGTCATGCCATCGATGTGGACGGCCTCGGTGGGCGCAGTGCCAGAACCGCCCTTGTAGATGGTACGGCCATCTTGAGCAACACCGTGGAAAGTTCGCTCGAGGAAGGCAGCAATGATGGGGTAGACGAGGAATTGGATAAGGAAGAAAATGTATAGGACGATGGCAGGCAGAGTCGAGTTGGACCTCTCCGGCGCATTCAGAAGATCGGCCGGGTAGGCATCCTTCTCAGCGCGAGCGATGTACTTGATGAAGAAGACGACGTTGCACGGCGTGAACAGCACACCAAGGACAGCGGTAAGACCAGCAGATGGGTTTGGGATAGCCTGGGCTGCAACACCGAGCATAATGAACAGCAAGGAGTTGACGGTACCGGACAGCTGGGCCTTCTTAAAGAAAGTTCCACCCAACACAGCCCATGAAGTGGAGGCGGCACCGGCAAAGATGAAGAAGAAGATGATGATGACAACGCTAGTCTTGGCCCAGATCATGAAGCGCGTGATGATAGCCGCCATAACCCATCCAGGGAGGTACATGCAACCGTACGAACCCACGTAGGAAAAGAGACGGATAGCCTGGGGTTCCCAATCCCAGCGAACAATCATCATGGCATCGAGCAAAGAAGAAAGACCAATCTCGCGCTCAGTGGCGATGGTACCAGGCAAATGGTACGTAACACCAAGCAAAGCCAGAATAAAGGCGATACCAAGGGCGTCAATAATGGTGTCTTGGTACTTCTCACGGACCTCGGCGTCTCGCTCTTCCTCAGTTTGACCAGTAAAGGCGTACTCCTGCATATCGCTGAGCGAAGGGTTGTTGCCAGAGCCGGTGTTGGCGATGGCCTGGTCGACTGCACGCTGCAGAGGAATGGTGTAGACTTGAGCATCGTTGTTGTCACGCTTGTACTTGAAGTCCAGGCCCAAAAGGGGATCTGCGCGCAGGGTGTAGTTCCAACTATTGCCGCTGCCCTCGTCAGGAGAGCCATTGAAGACAACAGCGCCATAGCAGTTGGTCGAGCCGCGGAACGAGGCAACACATTCGTAGCCAATATTTTCAGGCTTCTCGATTGTCTTGGCCTTCTTCCCCGCAGAAGTAACCTGATCGGAAAGGTCCTGGATGACGGTCTCGATATCACCACCAGTGAAGCCGTTGTTGACGAAGACGACCGTGTCGCGAGCAGATGCGGCCTTGCCAAGGGCGTCGCCAAGGGACAAAACGTCGCGCGGTTCGCCGAAACCGAAATCCGAACTAGGGTTGTTGATGTTCTTGAAGATGCCGAGATAGATGGCCGAGATGAGGGGAAGGATAAACGTCAGGTACAAAGTAAGAATAAAGTGACGCTCGAGGCTGATGATCCAGTTCTTCTTCATCAAGTAGAAGGTCTGGCGCCCAAGCGCCGACTTGCGTTGGGCCATGATGGGCTGTTTGTGGACGGCAGCCAGGCCGCGATCAATCCCGTCGTCAATCGGTCGAGTCGATGACGGAGTTGTCGCTTCGCAGAGTGGCTGACGGTTGGGAGGACAAACACTTCGTCGTGTTTGTTTGTATTAGAGAGGTGCGCCCTTGAGGTTGAAAGGGACCTCGACGATATTTCGCTTCGACGAGTATGTATTTGTTTGACTAAAGGAGAGAAAAGCGCAAAGCAGCGCCGTAAAAATAGATTTACTCGATAAACCAGAGAAAAGCAGGGGATGCCATCTCAAATAAAGATGCTCCTGCGAGTTGGGCGTTCAGCGAGGTGTTGGAGTGGGTGGTACGTGTTGGTCCCTGCAACGCCTCCACAGTCCAAGTTAGTAGCAGCGGAGCAAGTGGTGGCCAGTGACGGGGAAAGAGACAGTGACGGGGGGCAGAAGGAGCCACACAGTGAAACCGAGTACAATGCCCCCCTTGGTTCGGCTGCGACAGAAGATGGCCTGCTACTGCACAGTGGGCTTCTGGGCACTGCCACCTGACTACGGAGTACCTGAGGGAGTCGATGATCAGCGACCTCAGCCGGGTCAAGTAAGGCGAGAATACAGCGCGGCATCCGACCGCTTTGGTTATAGCCTGTCCAACATGAACGCTATGTATGAAGCACAGCACCTAATAGGGGAGTCCACACAGCACCGTCTCTCTGATTTATTATTCATTCTTGAAGGAACATCTGGATCAAAACCAACGCAAGCATTATTGTTTTGCATGCTTGGCTTCCGTCCTTCATCTATGGGCAATGCTGAAAATGTAATTTCATGAGAACTTTCAAAGGCCTTACCTAATACTTAGCACTCTTGGCCCTATAGTACCAGCATACTCCGTACATACGGAGTACATTGTATGTCCCTTTACGGCAGCCGCTGAGGCTCCCTGGCCGAAGAGACGGCAGATTAAATGAGGATCTGCCTCTGAAGTTGGGAGAGCAACGCGGCCGCGTCTGATATGTGGGACCCGGCAGCTGTATCGCAGCCATCGCACAGTCCATCTCAGCACATCGCCAGCCCACACAGGCCATGCACCTCCCCAAACAGCCCACTGAAATGCCTCACGTAAGAAACGCTCAGATGGCGAATCAAACAAAGACGAGCTGCGCATAAAACCCATCAGAAGGGAAAGGCATGATACAACGGAAAAGGACCTTGAAATTATCGCTGACGAGTCCGCTGCATCAAAGCTTTCCTTTTGTGGGAATCGAATTTCGATAACCTGCAGCACAAAGTTTCAATTTCATGGGGGGCTTCTAGGAAGTAGCAGCTTAAGGCTGAAGGCTGAAGGCAGGCTGAAAAGGCTGTCCGACCAACGGTTTTCCCTCAAACTCTGTTTTGCGTAGCGGCCAACCTAGCACCTCCGCACTCCGGTCAAATGTCGTCAATGGCGCCCCGTCAGCCTTTCATCTCCCCTGAGGAAGCACTGTTCTCCCTGCCACCTTAACCGCCTAGTCATGTTTTTCCCTACGGGCTCTGGGCTCTTTGCCCGGCTGCCCTCTAAGCGAGGAATACGTAGTGCGCCAAGTGAAGCTCGCACTGTAGACACTGTCCCCGTGGGGGGCTTAGCTGCTTCGTAGAACACCACTACTCCAAGACATGCAGGCAGGCAACTTGCGCGGTGAGAGCGAAAACGCCAGAAATCATGTGCCGCAAACATACATCGCTAGAAGCTTGTCTGCCTGTTGGCTATGACGCACGTACGCAGCTCAAAAGCCGCTACATTGCATAGAAGCTTTGAACTGCCATTCAGTCTTTCTATAGGGCTGATTGATGGCAGCCAAACGGCATACTTGCCACTCTGGATGTCAAGCTAATCATCTGCGTCGGATCACAATCCACGAATCTTACTCGCCCCATCACGGCCATGAATTATAATAACAGTCCAAGCGCTGATGGGCATCTGTAAAGATCAAAGATCGCTATCGTCCGAGTTTTCTCGTACGGGTACGGTTATCCCACTTCACGAAGCACGTGGAAAGGCATGCACTAATTTCACCACCACGTAATCACCCAGCTACAACTTCAACTGCGTTTTTACCAGGGCTACGCGTCCAATTTCCATCTGCGGAAAACATGATGAAAAAGCTTGGCGAGACGGGTTTGCAAAAGTTCGTAGCTTTCGCCCAGCCGGGTGCTTGTCGTGACCATGCCTCATCAACGGGCGCCTCCTTCTTCGATAACATCCAACATCGGATAGCTTCGTTTTCATTCATACGACTAAAAATTGTTGGCATTGACGTCATTTCAGAGATTTGGTGTTCTCAAACGGGTCAGTTGTTGCGCTGGCTTACCTAGGCACAATTTTCCCCGCTATTGGTCGCAGCCAGATAAGCCCCAAAAACGTGCTGCACTACTCGTAGGTACTTGTACATAGTTGTAGAAGCTCATGATGCGATTAGAACCGGAGGCCTGCGAAACCGCCACTTCGGCCCAACGAGTAATTGAACTAGTGACGTGATGGCAATCCTTCGAGGGCAAACTACCATCAATCGCATCAAATCAAACACATTCAGGTCAGAGCTTATCACGCAAAGGAGCATCGGTACCCCAAAGCTACGTGCCGCTTGTTGCCGAGTGGATTGAATTCACCTTGATGACCTGTGTTAGAAGATACACCCCTTCCGCAATTCTAGTACGGAGTAAACCGCAGGAAAACCCCTCCTTATTGTATTGGCGTAACGCGTATCTTGGTGGTGCGAAGCGAGATCTCACCGGACATTATTCGTGCAAGTGACATGTGCGCTAGATATTGGAAGTTCAACGGCGATTTCTGAGGCGGGCCGCCCAAGACTGGGTGAAGTCAAAATATTGGAGTCGGGGGGGTGCACACATCCCAGGAAATAACAGAACCAAAATTAGTAGCCCTCAGGAACGCATCCATGTGGTGGGGTATTCAAACAACACCACACAATCTAGTGAAGAAATACTTGCAACTAGAGTTTTGGACGAACTCTAAGAACTGGAATTCTGGTCGTTGCCCTGAAGATCAACAAGAGCTCCACGTGCAGATTTGCACCGCTGTTTCAGTGGTGGGCGAGCACACAAAAACTTTGCTATAAATATTCGGGTGCTAAAGATAGTAGCAATGTAACATCGCAGCATGAACTACTATGACGATCATCGTTTGACCGCAACTCATGTACAAACTCCCCACTCATGAAGAAAAAGGAAGATTTTCATGCTCGAGGAAAGATTGACCCGTTGCTGGTAGTATAAATCAAAAAGATTTTCATATTCTCCGGCGGAGAGATTGATGAGCCTTTGGTTTGGAACTTACGTGTGATGTTTTGGGTGAGTCAGTAAGATGGCCCATCTGTGCCAGCCACTCACAGAGCTGGTGATGAGCAAAGGATTCAGCACGAGCCTCTCGAACAACAGCGAGGGCAGTATTGCTGCCTACGAGCTGAATATTGTTGGTAGAGCAACTGTATTGTCTGCCGTAAGTCGGTATGTACATGTAGTAATAAGAAAAATTTTCCTGCGTAGGGGGTTTAGAAGAATAATATGTATATCATGTCTGGGTACAGTTCCTAGCTACTCATCTTGGGATTCGTTTCTGTATTTCGCTGCTTGCGCATATATGTTTTGATCACGACAAGTCACAATGCCTTATCACGGAGTGCTTCAATCGGGATGGCGCTCTTGCAGTGACGTTTCCACCATGAAACCGACTACGACGTATCATTGAACGTGTGCACTGGAGGGATATACTACGACGACACCCGGTATCGAGAGACAAGAGCAACGGATCGAGGCGACCTGTGCGAGGCACGACTGCATCGAGGAACGACAATAGCCCACCGGGGCACAGAGAACGACTTCAAAGCGACGGCTGAGTTTCTTCCGACGAGCCGCATCGACTGATGTAATCGCGCCACCCTTCGCATGTGGCATACCCTCCGAGCCGCACCGAAAGCTCGACGATACGCAGAACCACATATCTAGTCGGCCAGGCGGAACTCAAAGATAGGAAATCGACGGAAGGGCGACATTGAGGATTCAACATGAGACCCTCTCAGAACAAGCCACGAAAGGCTCAGAGCCCATGCCGCGCGATGCTCGATGTCGCTGAACTCACACCCCTTCGCTGCCGACAACGACCGACGCTCGGTGACAAAACGTGCCCTCGACCCGAAAAAGGATGCCCATCAGTGCAACGTCGCCATCGATATACGTAGACCGGAAACCAATATGGTTTCGCCAGAGTACCGACCGCCAAACACCATGCTTAGGCCAAGGAAACACAAGACGGAGAAATGGGAAGGACGCTCGATCATACATACGACCAGGCGGCGGTGGGGGAATAGAATCCTGGCGATGGCCTTGTAAAACCCCGATGCTAGCAACAGCAAACGAGATAAGCCACCATCATGACCACGATCCGACGGAAAGCGCCTTGTTATCTGGCAGCTGCGCTTGCAATGCAAGTCATCGAGCGATACGTTCAAGGAAACTCGTCTTCTACCGCGTTCACGCAAGCGACGCTCACGTTGACTGCGGTTGTCTAGCGCACGTCATTGCTGGACTGATCCTTGACGCGATTAAAGAATTAGAGCATTTGGGAGCGGGTTGGCGGCGAATTGTCGAATCGAATTTCGCACCCCCCTCCCCCCTCCCCCTTCTCTCTCTTGCATTTCCCCCTCGTTCTGCGCCCGCCGCCGCGGGTGGACCAACTCTTGTTTTCGCCCTGCCAAGTGCTTAGGGGAAGGAGCGGGATGAACCTGGTTGTGCGATGAGAAAATGGGGGTGGGAACCTGGGTTACGGTACTTCTTCTGCCAAGTCGTGGGCACAACTTGGCTGCAACAAGCCTTCGGAAGGATGCCATCGTGACGTCAAGCTTTCTTTATCCTGGTCCAGCTCGCCCGAACCACTGACGACGACATGGCCATTTCGTTTTTGGCCGTCGGCTGGAGAAATTCCAAGAACTTGATGGCCGAGAGAGAGTATCCGCAAAGATAAGAGAAGAAGTTTTTTGAAGCTATCTCGAACCCGGAACCACAATCAATGAGGGTCAGCGGCGGCCGGGGCGGGGGAGGCTCCTGTGAACAGAATACTGACTGACCCGTCACAAAAACCACCCCACTCACTTATCGAAGAGCCGTAATTCACAGAAATGTGTCATTGCGAATGCGAAGACGAATAGCGGAGGGGGGAATAAAAGAATTTCCGTACACCGCAATATCCAGGAATAAGCGAACATGCGACTATGCCAAGGCACATGCCTCCTCAAGAGGGTTTTTGGTATTCGCACCATGGTTACGATGGCTTGGCCGTTGGATCATCAGCGATCTGCGTAGTTAGATAAGCAGATGGGGGAAGGAGGCGGGGGGCGTTTGTTATGGGTTCTTTCCCTTTTTTTCATCACCTCTGTGATGTCGAATGTAATACGTGTCGCTAGAATAGACGGACCAATGCATAATCTTTTCAATCGAGTCATTCTCGTGATTTTTTTTCTTTTTTTGTCCAGGACAAATCTGCAGCAGATCCTGCGACTTGAGGTGCAAGAGAGACATGGAGATGCAGAAGCATCAGGACAAGCCGCCAAGAACGACTGAAGTGTTCCCCAAACACTCAAGCGGGTGTGCCTGATTCACAATGCGTCGCCTCATGTTTATCCTTCATGCCGTTGGGTTGCATTGCATTTCAGAAGATCAAACCTCGTCGCGTGTTGTCTCCAAAGGATCCATACTTGCTGCAACGTCAAATGTGTACAAGTGCCACATGCCACGACCTCATGCGACCAACCGGTGGGTGCTAGGGTAGTATCATCTCTGGATGTCTGCCGGTTCCAATGGTAGGCGTAGGCACCGAACCGGCCTGCAACAGAAAAAGGTATCTAATATCAACAGAACTGTATGTCTCAGTATCCCCAGTGATGTGGCCACCTGACCAAGACACCCCCTTGTTGCAGTTATTTTCTGCAGCGACGATCATTTGTCTTTTTTTTCCCTTCTCGCTCTATTTCCTCAGGCCTCCGCATTTTTTGTATCCGGCTCCCCCATGCGACTTTCCTCGTCGTTTAGGCACTCGGCGTACGGAGAAGAAGAAGTCCATCGGCGCTCGAGGCTCGGTCCTTCAAGGAATGGAGACGAAGGCGGGGTGACAACAACGATCTCGATGTCTGGTGCGGGAGTGGGGTTTGATTCGCGGTTCAAACGAGGTCGGGGACCCTCTGAAGGAACGACGACGAGGAACGCTCCGCGCAAGGCCGCGAATACACACATCGCCAACATGGTACCAAAATACGCCGGCCTTATTTGGCCGTACATTTAGGTTCATACTTGGTCGGAACATTCTGTCCGCGGCTAGATTGCCTCTCTCTTCTCGACGGGAAACTCCCTGCTAGTGCAGCCGTCAAACGTGGAGAGAGCAGCGTCAAGGGAAGCTGAGGGATGGATTGAATATTTCGTTATGGCAGTGATGTGCAAGGCCGCTCGGTGCCTAGCGGGGATGAGGCGTCTGGGGAAGAGAAGAAGAAGAAGACCATGTCTGGGGAAGGGGATTTCGGTCTTTGATTCGCCCCCAAGGCAAAAAAAAAGATAAATCGCGGACGCAAGCAATCCTTCGAGATGGAGAGATCCTGCTGCTTCAATCTCGTGTTCAAGGAGGTCCTTTGCGTTCCCGCCCTCGCCTCAGAGAGCTACCCTGGCCCCCGAGGTATCCGACTTTTGTGCAAGCGACACTTTGGCGGCGAACATGGTGAATCGAGACAGAGGTGTCTGCTCTAGGCAACAGTCCCTCCAATCACCCTAGGGTGAAGATTGTCCTTCAATCGCTTCTATTTCTCGCCTTGAAGTGTTGGGCGTCCGGGTGGCTACAACATCCACGCGGTTCACCTGAAGCTGCTGACTGGTTCGATCTGAGAGAGAGCCAGGCAAGTCCCGTTGGTCTGGTCACTGAAAGAAGCGCGGAGCACTTTGTCCTGGGCCACATGGGCTCCTGTTGTGGCGAGGAATTAGCCTGTGTGCAGGAGACATTGGACTTTGGTCGAGGGTTTAGTTGAATTACTTGCGAGACGCCCTTAGCAGGGAGCCATATTGCCCAGCGGCGAACGGCAAACGGGCAAACAGACATCTAAAGGTCAAGTAGCTGCAGCTGTACCTAGATAACGCATGCTCCCAGTGTTGGAGCTCATATGAAAAAGCTGTCGAGGGTAAAGATTTGGACATTTCTTCCAGGACGTTCATCTCGAGATATGAAAACACTCGTCAAGGCATACACATCTATGCGGATTGCACGCATAACGTATCCATACGTTGCCGGTGCCATATCAGCGTTTGTTGCTGGCCATGCCCGCCTAAGCCCACCCTACCGTAGCGAGTTGTATGTACATATGTATCTCTTCATGCAGGCCAGACCTCCCCTCCTGAAGCTCTTTTTCCCTCTCGCTCGAAAAAAATAGAGCATTAATCTGACATGTCACAACGCCATGCGCCTGCCAAGGGGACCCGCGGGAGAAGAGGAGGGGACCGATCGCCCAGGAACAATGGTAGAATCCCTCAAAGAAGCCTCAAATCTTGATAATCTCTGCGCTTAAGGTCGGCTTCGCCGAAGATTCTCTGCTGCTTCCTATCTCGGGATCGTTGGGACAAGGCAGGCGCATGGCTAGATATCAGCGACCACAAAAAAAACAAAAAAACACCCCCCACCGTGTCTTGAGAGCGCGAGTGTTTGGCCATGAAAGGGAAAATAAGGGGGTTCCGATATGCATCCTACTACTCCATATGTACACTAGACTAAAGAGTTGCGCAGTTCATTCAGGCAGCAGTGTATGGAGTAAATAAGGTGAGCTGTGTGAGAAAGAGAGAGAGCGAGAGAGAGAGAAAGAAAAAAGACGAAGCCGTTTTGGTCCACTTCAACATAATCTCCATTTCTTTCATTCGTGAAAATTTACTTCGTCTCTCACTCCCCAAATACTCGTTACGTATTGGCCGAGTTTCTTGCGTCTTGTGCAAAATTAGGGAAAAGAGAGGGAAAAGAAGGTGTGAGGAAAAAAGGCCAGAGTGAGAAGAGGGACAGTATCTATTCACCCGCAGACACGGCCTAAAGGTAAGGGCTGTTTAAACTTTCCGGCTTCTCATCAACTCTTTTTTACCCTCTTTTCTTTTCTTTTCTTTCCTTCTTCTTCCTCTTTTTTGCCATCGACAGGACGGGAAACCCCATAAAGCCAAAACTGAAAAAGAAAAAGGAAAAACGAGAGAGATAAGAGGGGGCGCCTGAATGGGAAGCAAAAGCCACACCAAAAAAAGCCAATAAGAGAGGGAGGGAGGACCTGAAAAAGCACAAAAAGAAGGCAGGTTCGCCAGCTGAGCCCAGCTTCTTGGTCATCATTACCAACCCTGACCGACGACCGGATCTGATCAAGAGAGAGCAGGAGGGAAAGAGACATGGGACGCGCCCTCCCATCTTCATTCCAACATTACGCCATTCATCAGTCAACATCACCCACCCGGGATTAGGAAAGAGCGAGAGGGGTAAAAAAAAAAAAAGAGAGAGAAAGACGTCATTCCTCTTCTCAATTTTTTTCGACAGCAGATATGTCAACATCCAATTATTCGACCGATTCCGAAGATGTGGATGATGGAATGAAAACGCCCACCAGGGATTCTGGGCCATCAACAGGAGACGATGCAGCTCACGAACACCCTCCAGTCGCAACGGCGGCGGCGGAAGGTGTAATGACCCAACCAGCGGTGCTTGAGCCAGAGGTGAGATTGGAATGGCAAACTTCGGGTTTGGCGGCATCAGCTTATCGTCCCATTTAGTCTCCGCAGGATTACTCAGACAACGACTCGGCTCTCGGCGTGAGTTCCTAAACACCCCCAGCGAATGGATAGGATTGGGGAGACTGATGAACGAGGATTGGTGTAGCAAGACGATAACGCAAGCTCAACCGTGTCGATGACTTCAAGTGTTGTCAATTTCCGGGTTGAGAATGGAAGGACATATCATGCCTTCAAGGAGCACAGTAAGTATCATGCATATCAAAACCAACATGTCGTGTTCGAATATTAACATGGAATGCTAGTTGGATATCCGCTACCAAATGACGCTGTAAGTTGAGCAAAAAGAATCCGATTACTTTGGAGGTGGCCACGTCTTGTTTGTAAAAAGGAACAACCAATTAACACGACCTCTTCGATGTGATTAGGCGGAGCAAGCTCGTTTAGGTATGTTACCCAACACAAATGTTGCATATAATTTCAACGCAACCTGACTCACCATCTCCATAGACTTGCAGCACCACTTATTTTCACTCACATTCGACGGGAGACTCTACTTCAGCCCCATTGACAGCGGTAGACCCGTAAGGCACTGTCTCGACGCAGGCACTGGTACTGGAGCGTGGGCAGTGGACTTTGGTATACATCTCCCTGTTCCTCCCCCTCTCCTCACGGTACATGCTTATTAACATCATATGATAGCCGACGACCACCCATCGACAGACGTCATTGGCATTGACATCAGTCCGATCCAACCAGCATTGTATGTAACGTGTTCCTACCACCTGCGTGTAGGTTTCTCATTGCTTACACTCAAAAAAATACAGTGTCCCGCCAAATCTGTCCTTCCAGGTAGACGACCTGGAAGACGACTGGACCTTTTCCCAGCCGTTCGATTTCATCTTCTCCCGCATGATGACGGGGGCCCTCGATGACTGGCCCCGATTTTTCCAGCAATCTTTCGACAACCTGACACCGGGCGGATGGATGGAGGTCCACGACATCTGCCTGCCCGTCAGGTCGGACGACGGCACCCTCAAGGAGGACAGCTACCTCGCCCAATGGAGCGACAAGATCTTCGAGGCCACGGCCATCCAGGGCAGGCATTGCAACGGCGCGAGGTACTACCGCCAGCAAATGATCGACACGGGCTTCACCAACGTCCGCGAGATCCGCTACAAGTGGCCCATGAACCGCTGGCCCGCGGACCCCCACTACAAAGACTTGGGCTTCTGGACGCACCAGAACTTTTCGGGCGGCTTATCGGGCCTCAGCCTCGCGCTATTCACCCGCGTCCTCCACTGGACGCCGCAGGAGCTCGAGGTTTTCCTGGCAAAGGTCAGGGACGATATGAAGAATAGGACCATTCACGCATATTGGACCATGTGAGTGTACTTCAATATTCGGTAGAGAAAGGAGAAGAAAAATGCTGACCATGTCTCAGCCACATTGTCTACGGCCAACGACCAGGATGGTAATTTCAAAAGGAAGAAAAAAAAGAAAAAATTACATTCATGACATATGCACGAAACGGGGGGTATCTATCATCTTTTTGCAAATCACATTCATAAGGGGGCGTTGCAAGTCAGTCTTCTTACCTGGGGGTCAAAGCATAGCGAGGTTTGTGTGGTCTTTGGCATCAGCAGCGAATTCGATATACACCCTTTCTCTACTTCTTTTGCACATATTCCTTCATGGTTACGCTGTGTGGGAGGAAGGCTCACAATCTGAACAGAAATTCGTACAATGCAGTTTAATACCGTAAGGTTCATAGTCTATATTGAAGTCGTATTAAAATAGCGACGATACTTGTCCGTGTCCATCGTCTGTATAAGAGAATATCTTTTCATCTGCCCGCTCGCCCCGCTAACAGAAAATCTTTGAACATCATCACAAAAGCAATCATCTTTGACCTCCCTTGTTGCTTATTCTTACTCAGCAGCCTGCCTGCCTTCAACCCGCCAAAACTTCCATCCTTCCCTCTCACCACTCTGGCCATGGACGCCGACAAGCCTCTCTACGCCTTCGGTGCCCTCGGCGTTGAGGAAATTGTCAAGATCAATCTCCATTCCGCCCTCCTCATCCTCGAGACCGTTCTTCAGCACCGCGGGCCAGAGGACACCAACGCCATCGCCGCCCAGCGTCGTCTCGAAGCTCTCGTAACCTTCGTCCATGAGCTGCTGGTCTAGCTTCTCGCGCTTGGCAGGGTCGACGTTGGGTCGGAGCAGGGTAATGGAGCAACCACCACCACCGGCGCCGGTCAGCTTGGTCCAGCCGAGGTCCTCGTGGTCAACGAGCTCACGGACGCGCTCGAGGCGGGGATGTGACACGCCTAGCGAGCAGAGGAGGCCATGGTTAATAGACATGAGCTCTCCTACGCGGCGCAAGCAATCCTCATCCTCTGCGTCAAATTTGTCATCTTCAAGAAGCCTCGCCTCAGCGGCGCTGACCTGGTCGATTGACTCGAGGATGGAGTCGACGAGCGGAGGGTGCATCTCTCGTAGCTTGCCGACCTTGGCGACCTCGTGCTGCGTTGACTTGGCTTGCTTGGTATCAATGAGGAGGAGAGGAAGCTCGGCAAAGTCCCAAAGGGGCTTGACCGTGGGCGGCTTGGAGTAGTCCGTTCGCTGGTATACGACGGCTTTGCCCTGAGTTGCGACGGTATTGTCCACACCTGAAGGGTTCCCGTGAATGCACATCTCGGAGACGAAAGCCCAGCGGTTGACGCGCTCAATCTGCAAGCGAGCTTCTTCAAAAGGCTGATCCGGGTGCGGGCCGGACAGTGTGCGCAATTGGATGAGCAGCGCGGCCGAGAGGCATACTGAGATGGAGGCACTGCTGCCCAGGCCAGCGCCAATGGGAATGGTCGATCGCAAGGTATAGAGGCAGCCCGGGAACGAAGGCGAGCCGAGGGAGAGGAAGAGGTAGAGGAAGGCGAAGGCCGAGTGGCGCTGAACCCTGCGAATCTTCTCGTCGAGCTCAGGGGAGATGCAGTCGATGTGCGGCTGGAGGGCTTCGACAAGATCCTGGTCCAGCTCGGTGACGAGGGAGTAGTAGGACTTCTTCTTCGAGGGGTGCTGAAAGATGCCCCAGGGCAGGTCGTCAATGTTCCAGGAGTGGACGAGGTCGATGTCAGGGAACCGCAAGGTGACGGTATGCTTCGATTTGGAGAGCGTCGTGACGTGCAAGTAGGATCTTAGGGATATTGCTGCTGCGATGGCGGCCTGTCAGGTTTCAAGTCAGTCCCAGATTTTCCCTCTCTCGCGCCGAATAAGATGCGACATTGCGACAATGGGCCATACCTTTCCGTATACAACCGCGTGCTCCCCTGATACAATGACCTTCCCAGGCGCTGACACCATAAAAGGAGGCGCCATGGGAGTTGAGTTTTTGCGCTGCATCCTGATGTGTTGTGGTAGAGCACCGTGGTCGTTGACGAGTGTGATGTTGCTGGTAGCAGCCGGCATGGTGCCACGAACCTCTGCCACCTGCGCACCCATGGCTCGTTTGTAAGAAGTGTTGGTTCTTCTTTTCGGAGCTTTGCAAATGGTACTTCGGAGGAATGTGGAGTGCGGAGTTGGTTGCTCGGTGTGTTTGTTTCGGTCTCCGTATGCTAAACGGTGTTGGTAGAATGGTGATTTAAAGGGAGTAGTAGTAGGTAAAAATGGCACGGGCTATTATGTAGTATAATATCTGTTTGCGGTGCGCGGAGGATGAGGCAGGCACGGAGGAGGGAACCTTTCTTTCTTTTTGGCGAGCTGAGAGGGAAGGACGGGGACAGGAAGGCAGGCACACACAGACACGGAACAAAAAGCACTAGATAAGGGTCGGTATTACGGTCTTGGGTCTCACGCCGCAGTTGCACAAATAATAAACGCGGAGTGACAGTTTCGACAAGAGAGAGTAAGAAAAGAAAGAAGGGGGTAAAGTAAACGAAGGACAAGGTGGTGACGCCGATGCAAGCAAATGCAGAGAGAGAGAGAGAGAGAGAAGCAAGACGCGGATTTGGGAACGCGGCGCTGCATCTTCGAGTCCTTGCTAGTTAGCCAATATCAGGTCATAAAGGAATTTGTTTCGTCGCCAATTGGCTGGATTGGCCAAGGGGGGGGGAGGGTATCCATCCATCCATGTGCTTTTTTGCAGTTTTGGTGGGTTGGGTGTTGGTGGGTGTTGGTGGGTGTTGCCGATGTTGCTAAACCCGCTAAGCCCAACCCCGGCCTCCGGACCATCAGCTGTAAATGAGGGAAGGGGCCTAAACCCGATTCCACCCATCACCAAGTACGTACAAGTATTAAGGTCTCGTGACGAATCGAGAGCAGTCCGAGTTTGCCCTCTTGTCCACAAGTAGGCAGCAAATATAGCGTACATGTAGGGTCGACAGTGCTACATCCCTCAGACCAGTCAGGCCGTTGACAAGGTAAGACGGGACGCGACAGTTCTCGAGCTGAGCCTTGCTCATCACCACCTTGCATCGGACGTCCGTAACGAGGCTCACCGGGACCCGTTTTCCGTCCCAGATTTCCTCCCGCCCGACGGGATCCCAGAACCGAAGACCCTGAAGAATATCACGATAGGTCACATCTGTCATCTCCACCTTGAGCGTTGTCTCTTTTATCTTGGGCGAAGAAACAAAATCTCAAGGGTTCACTGTTGTTTTGTGGGAATGGCAGCTTTCTTGTATGTACCGTCTAGTAAGCAGCGGACAAACATTTCAGACGTAATTGCAGATGCGAGATGCAGTGCAGCTCAGCCGTAAATTTGGTGCTACGCCTTTGCAGAAGCAAAAAGCAAAAAGAAAATCTACCTTTTCAGGCGTAGCACGAATGCGCCTTTGCCTCGTGGGCGGATCGGCAGCATCCGACCAAACGCTTTAGGTTAGGTAGTAGTATTGGTAAAATCTACTTTTGCAGCTCGATTCTCAAGTCAGGGCTGGGCTGCTGGGTGAGGGGAAACAGAGCTTCGTTAGGTAGGTGGTGTGTCGCATCGGCGCGACTTGACAGCAATCATGCTTCTTTCCCCTATCCGGCCTGCAGTACTAGCCGAAAGTATGTGAAGAGGGGTAAGCAAAAAGAGAAGAAGTGAGACAAACTTGTCGGTCCCATGTTAAATTCCCAAATGGCGCTCGCATTCGTGACGTCTATACTCCGTATCTTTGCTCACAAATGCAAAAACCTTGAAACCTCCAAATCGTCCCGATTGTCGGCGAATGAGGGGCATCGGTGAGAACCCTAAAGCAAAATAGAGTGCCCAATTATCAGAAAGTAAAAAAACGGTCGGTCGGCCAAACTCTGGGGGATGTAGAAATACCCAGAAAGTGAAATAGGCAGAATGTCGAGACGTGGGGTGATTTTCCATTCTTTCTTCATTCTCACCCTCACTAGTGCAAGGCAGACGGTTGCTATACAATAGGGCATTTGGAAGGAAGGGGGGTTTCGTACCGCCGACCAAACGGATGCTTTCTTTGTTCAGGCTGCGCAATCGAGCGTGGCTGTGAAGTCGCATTCGCTACGTCCAAGCTACGATTTATCTGAATGTCGACGCTACATCCGAATGACGAAGCATTCAATTCCCCTAGCCAAGCAATAGCACCCTACCCTACTCTAACAATATTGTCGGCGAATTTGATCTCCCCGTGCCATTGACCTCTGCCACCATCATGGCGGCCGATTTTCAAGGATTCACACTGCGTCATCCTCGCAATATCCTCGCAACAATACAGCGGTTCCTTGGCTCCAGTGTCTTGGCGCAGGAGGACGTAGACAGGGCACCATCTTCCTTGCAGGAGTTACGCTTAGTTCGAAAGTTAACTCCGGGAGCGAAAGCGAAGGGGTTGTAAGCATCATGCTGGCTCTCAGTGACATTTACAAAAAGGAGGAGGAGTGCAGAACCTTGGGAGTAGTAGACATAAGCTGCGTGCAACACACCTTCATCATCATCTTTGCCTAATTCTGTAAACACCAACAAACCGTACATTGACTCTGATGGGTTCTGCAAACATGACGGTGACCGAGTTCACCCAGCTGACACTCCAAGATCCCAGCGAGGAGCTCGACCTTCTCGAAGCCATCATACAGCATCTCGAGACGCAAGACGAATGGATACGGAGACATCATCCCGCCCGGCTGATGTACACGGACAATAGCTTGAGCAGCATATACGTTGACAGGACGACGTTTGATGCCCCCACAATACTCGTCGTCGCTTCTTGGGGCTCGCCTCAGGTGCACCAAGAGTGGCTCAGCAGCCGAAGTCACAAGCAGGCATATCAAGAGGTCGACCAATATCTGGCAGGCGGAGGGGGGCAGGGTGCAACAACGTGCTACCTTGAAGCTGCAGGGTCGAGGGCTGAACTTCCCAGCTGCATACGCCTGCAAGATCGCTTCACAGTGGGGATATTCACCGCATGGAGAGAAGACATAGACAGCGTTCAGGCCCGATACCGTACCGTCGAGAAGAAATTGCATGAGCAAGGGTTGAGAGGCTGTATCTGGGCCGGCTGGGCGTGGGACACGAACAAGCAGCAAAACAAGCTGATAGTTTTCTGGGCTCCGAGTGTCCCATCAACGCACGTCGACCAGATCCTAAGCCTGTCCAACCACAAGACCATCCACCAATACCGGCACCCAGGCCACGACTCCTTCTCCTCTGGCTGATCACTGCCTATATACACCTGTATTGTATATTAGACACTCGAGTAACTCGGACGAGATGATGAATCACAAAGCAGCATATGACCTTTCGAATCGTTTCTTTTTTTCCTTTTGGTATTGGTGGTTTTGTGGACTTCTATCCGAGCATGGCTTCTCAGCACATGAAATGCAAGGTATCCCGAGACGCCCAAAATTCGTGCATATTTAGAATCTGCCTTCCCATGGCTATCCCGCTATCCCCTTTAGCTAATACAAGCTTCCCTTGTGAAAAAAACGCTTTTTTTCAATGTGGTAGTGACCGCTCTAGTTCTTCTTGGAGACGTCGGTGATTTGCAGGTCTGTAGGATTGAGTCAGTCTTTCTGTCCGACATGGCTGTGAATATGCCCCGTGACAAATTCGTCGCTTCGTTATTCAGGTATAGAGGATGGGAGGGGGATGTCGTACTAGGGGGCAGGCTCTGCTTGAGCTTCTCGGCCTTGTCGGAGTCCTTAAGTACCAAGGTGTAGAGGTGCTTCTGGCAGCGGACCTTGAACTTGACGTTGCCAACCTTCTTGTTCTTCTTGATCCGGGCGGCTATAACAATGCGCGTTAGTATGCCTCATCTCTCCATTATATCCATACTCGTGGCCCTGAATCATCGCAGGCCCAGGTTTATCGCAGAAAACATACAGGAGGCGTCCTTCCGACGGCAGATCTCGATGAACTACAGCACCAGCAAGTTAGCATATGGAAAAAACCATTTCAATTGTAAAGCAGATATCAATGCGCACCTTCTTGATATCAGCGACCTCACGAGGCATTTTGGCGGTTGTTATGAGACTCGTCTGGGTGGAGGAAGGGTCTTGGGATTCAAAGGTTCAGAAAGCGACTTCGCGATTGTCGTTTCGACATGGGGGGGGTTTTTTCGTTGTAATTATTTTTGTGCGCTGGTGTCTGGCGGGGGCTAGCCGCACGGGCCTTCTCGAGTACTTTTTCTGTGGCTAGTGAATGTGGCTGGCTCTGCTCACCAGCCACGCGGTTGCCGTACCCGCTCGTCGATGTGGCTGCGTTGGCAGGTTGATGTGGCGTCATCCTTCCTTCCTTCCACGCTTCGGTCTGGACACATCTCTCTCTTCTCTACGTATAAATCTGTTTATTCTCAGCTGAGATTTACTGAGAGTTCGACTCGAAGCCTCTTTATAAGTTACTGAAGACCGTCTTCTTGTGATCGTGATCGGCTGCTCTCCTCGTGCACCGCTTCTCAGAGTCAAGATGCCTACTCCGCTGGATAACATGATGAAATCAAAGGTAAGCATCTTAGGGTTTGAGGAGGCACCCAAAAAAGCAAGTCTAACTCTCATCGCACAGAACATGGTTCTCGGTAAGGATCATCGCAACTATGAAGACATGCATTAGAGACTTGTCAAGGGACCTGCATGCAAGGCGCTAACAACGCAACAACAGCCTTCAGTGGAGCCGTCGCGGCAGCGGCAGCGTGGTCCATCTTTGGCGGTGACATGTTCCCATCAGAGGCCGATCCCAAGGGAGATCCCGAGGGCTGGACGAGGGAAGAGTTGAGGCGGTGGCTGGCAGCGGTAGGTTCCTTGGAGATGAGAATGAATTCTTTGTGTGGTTGCTACCCGGAACGGGGCTGGGCGTGTAAGTGCTGACTCGAATTGTTCAATCAGAGAAACCTCATGCCGGATGAGAAAGCTTCCAAGGAAGAACTTCTCGAAAGGGTCAAGGCCAATATGAGGATACCGAGGAAGTAAGACAATGATGTGGTCGACGTGGAACCACTTCACACGATTCTTGTTCTGATTCGATTCCCAATATGGGACACTTTGGTTGCATGACACATGCACTGTGTGAGCTGGGCATAGGCCTCAATGAACTACCAGTGATACATAATCTCCTGTGGTGGTTTACATATTTTTTTTTTTAACCTTTTACTCTCGAGAAAGCAAGCTTTATCTTCTGGTTTGCAGGTTCAGTCTATAAACGCCGCCAGTGGAAAGTTTCAGCCCAGCTTTTATTAGTGGCATAAGAATAGTAGCGGCACAGAAGCCGGGGGCGCCTGTAGTGACACAGTGCATGGCTAGGCCAAACGGCTTGGCCTGCGTCCGACGGGAGAAGATCCCCCAACCACCAGGGCAATGCTAGATCCGCCCGTCCTCTTTCTCATTCCCTCCCTCATACATCTCAACATAATCGTAGCGCATCTCGACACCTCGCTTCTAGGGGATGATGGGTCTTGCAACTCGTCGTCCTTGGTGAAGTGGAATTTTCCCATTGCCGCCGTTTGAAACCCTACACAACCCGCGACTCCGTTTCCATTCCATGACTGCTCGACGTCATAGCGCCCGAATTTACAGCCCGTAAGAGGCGGATTCAACGACATTATGGCCTTTTTCGAAGATCCGCGCTTGCGCCAGCGATGGAATCGGATCGCGCATGACGCTGAAACAGTAACAGAAAACGCTGCGGCTGGTATCTGGTCGTTTCAACATCACTACGTTAACCCGTGCTTGTCGACTGTCGTCGAATCACTCGGCCAATGCACCTCAATCTGCCTAGGAGATGTTGAGGAGCGGCGGAGAAAGAGGCGCGAGCGCGAACGAGAGGCAGAGCTCAACTTTGATTTCTACGACGACTGGTACGAAGAAGGCGATGGTGGCTCGCAAGGTGGAGGTGGCTTGCTAGGAAGCTGGGGAGGAGAAGACTGGGACAGGTTGCTCGCCGGCACAGGAAGCTTGAGAAAGCATGGAGGCTCTGGCGAAACGAGCGAGCAACCGAGAAGGAAACGAGGGATGAGCTACGGCACCAAAGGTGCGAGAAGGAGATCTAGCGTTGGGCAGAATGACCCAACAATCATACCCAGTACACAACCCATTGGCTTCTTGAGCAAATTGCCATGGAAAATGGGTGGTACATTGCGATATAAGCCAAGTGCGGCGAACCTCCAAGAGCATCCTGTGAAGCACGGTAATGCTGAAGCGGAGCCTTTACTGGGGTCCGACTCATCATCTGATTTTGGAGAGATCCAAGCGCCGAGGAAGAGGAGCGGAACTACAGGATCCGGTGACACTTCAGACTCATATCGGTCAAGAGGCGATCTCTTCCCTAGTGACGGCGAGGGTGAAGAAGATGCGGTGCCACTCGATGACGAGGTTACGTTTGACATGATTAGGAAAGACGATCGAAGTAGTGGCAAAAGTGGTCGAACCCGCAGTAGCAAGGGAAAGAGACCAGCGTCTGGGGGCTCACGAACCGTATCGCGGACGACTATTAACTCACAGCCGTCTCGAGACTCTCTTGCCTCATATGGGCGGATGTCTGGATCTCTACCGGCAACACCCAAAGCGGAGCGTGTTCCCTCGATGGAGGATCTGGCCATGGAAGAAGAGCGTCTCCGTCAAGAGGAAGATGAGAAAATTGCGCACCAGAAGGAAGCCGCTGCGCAACTTGCGTCAATAATGGGTCTCGGTATAAGCGTCTCAGGCCCTGCGCCAACTACAGAACCCACGCCTACTGTAGCGGAGGACGAAGTCTACAGGCCTCAAGCTATGAAGCATGGCAATGATGAGACACCGAAAAGCAAAGTCAGCGGCAAAGACCACCTTCCAGAGCCTATCGGCCCAGAAACGCGATCGGAGCCTCGGGACAAGGTTGAGTCCCGGGCTGACTTTGTCCCTGCAAGACTGCCATTCTTTGGATGAGCAAGATTGTCGGCGCACCCACAAGCCATCATCCTAATGATATGACATGACGAACTCAGTTTACGCGAATGATTTTCAGTGTTAGCGATTGCATCTTATAGGCTCCGTCAACTGGAGAGTCTTTTCTTTCACAAGTATCTATTGATCGGATTGTATTATTAATTATCACCATGGGATCAAGGGCTTTGATATGGCCGATTTATGCGCTGCTGTTTAGATGACACCATACGAAGAAATGAATAGACGTCGGTTTGAACCATGTGATCCTTCATTACGGAGTACGTGAGAACAGTCATTCAGATTGCGACACGGGTTTGTATTACATACACCAAGGCGAGCTGCTCTCCCACTATTAATAGGGAAGTGCCTCGGATGGGTCTGGCTCGCTTCCCCGCGTTTCCCCAATTTCCCTGCCTCGGCATCGCTTATGCTATTAATCTTACTTACACCGACGTGCATTCATCATCAGTTGGTCAATTCCCATCTTTTCTTCACATTCCAACTTTTCTTTTTTCCTTTGGACACTTCTCGACTCGATAGGGATTCGGAATTTTGAAATTATTGATTGTGATTTAGCATTATACGAAGCATCATCTCATAATTCTCATATTACATACTGCAGCGAGGATCCAAGTAAGCGCAACGCGTCAGCATCTTCATGATGGCGCCCTCGGGACCTATCACAACACCTCTCACAACCCTCCTGGGTATTCAGCACCCCATTGTCCTCGCCGGTATGGCGCGGACATCTGGAGGAGCCCTCGCCGCGGCAGTCTCCAACGCCGGCGGCCTCGGCGTCATCGGCGGTTTCCAGTACACGCCCGATCAGCTCCGCGAGATCATCGCCGAGATGAAGGCCAACTTCAAGAGCCCAGGCATGCCGTTTGGCGTGGACCTTGCGCTACCGCAAGTCGGCGGCAACGCGCGGAAAACGAACCACGACTACACCGGCGGCAAGCTGGACGAGCTGATTGACATCACCATCGAGAGCGGAGCGAGGTTGTTTGTGTCTGCCGTGGGCGTACCGCCAGAGCACGTGATTGACAGATTACACGACAAGGGCATCCTGGTGATGAACATGGTCGGGCACCCGAAGCATGCCGTCAAGGCGCTGGACCTCGGGGTGGACATTGTCTGCCCGCAGGGCGGAGAGGGAGGTGGCCACACGGGCAACATAGCCAACTCGGTCCTCATCCCCGCCGTCGTCGACGTTGCGCGACGGTATCACCCAAAGATGCTCAAGGGATCCACCGCCCTCGTGGTAGCCGCCGGCGGCATCTCCAACGGCCGCGGCTTGGCGAGCTCGCTCATGCAGGGCGCCGTGGGAGTCTGGGTCGGCACGCGCTTCGTCGCATCGGTCGAGGCAAACTGCAGCGAGGAGCACAAGCAGGCGGTGGTCAGCTGCGACTTGGACGGGACGGAGCGCACCCTCGTGCTCTCCGGGCGGCCGCTGCGGATGAAGACGAACGAGTACATTGCCAGCTGGCATTCGCGCCCCGATGAGATCAAGGCGCTTTGCGACAAGGGCGTAGTGCCCATCGAGCATGACCTGGACCAGGGCAACGATGTAGACATTCCGCACCTGATGGGCCAGGTTGCGGGCTCGATTCAGAAGATTCAACCTGCGGGGGAGATTGTAGATGAGATGGTCAAGGAGGCGGCCGAGATGCTCAAGCTGGGCGGCGCATATCTTGCCGGAAAGAGCAGGCTGTAATGGACGTCATATTCATATCCTTTGTGATGATAAGAAGTGTACAAGACATATGAAGCTAATGAGAATTTCCTTGTGAAAAATCAACCCGTCGAGTCTCATTTATTGTCCGACGCTGCTGGAAGTCGAGATTTAATCTCAGATCTTCTCATCCTGATTGGGTTTCAAGAGTGACTGTTGAAGATGGACAGATTGAAGCCTACAAATAACGTATACTTTCCCAACACTACAATATGTGTTATCAAGACGATGTACGGAGTATTGTACAAGTAAGTGGTAAAGGCAGTGGGTTGCACTCAGCAATGCGGCAGAAATAAACTGTGCAATAAAGCCGCCAAATAACCCCGTTCATGATCTCTTTTTAAAGTTCCCTAGAGTGTCCCAATGGAGTGACACGCGCACAGACCATCCAATGCCCCACCATCAAGGTGGATCAAAATTCTTTAGGTGTTGAATCCCGAACTTTTTTTTTTCTGCCGCCAAAGAAAAAGTTCGCCGTGTTATCGCCAATCAGCAAGATTTTGCGACACTCGATCCAGCGGATACCCAATTGAGTCTCGCAAACAAAGCAGGCAACATGGGCGCCGCTATCAACAAGAAGCGCAAGCTCAAAGAAGAGGCTGCTGCCGAAAAGGTCTCCAAGAAGTCCAAGAAGGACAAGCGCCCCGCCAAGGTCGTCGAGCCCTCGAGCGAGGACGAGGAAGATGAGGAGGAGGCTGAAGTGAGTGAGGTGGTTGAAGATGTCGAGGTTGAAGAGGAGGAGAAGGATGAAGAGGATGAGGACGTAGAGGACAAAGACGAGAACGTAGAGGTCGATGGCGAGGACAAGGACACAGAGGCGCTTCCTGCGGACGGCGCACCTCTGCTACCGCCTACGACAGACAGCGACCAGTTCGAGGACCTCAAGTTGTCGGAGAAGACGATGCGGGCGATCAAGGAGATGGGCTTCACCAAGATGACGCACATTCAAAAGAGCGTAAGCTAAATCCTCGAACAACAACCAAATTCAGTTGTAATCAGGACCTAACTCTACAACAGGCCATCCCCCCTCTGCTCGCTGGCAAGGACGTCCTCGGTGCGGCCAAGACGGGCTCCGGAAAGACGCTCGCCTTCCTCATCCCCGCCATTGAGATCCTCTGCTCCCTGCGTTTCAAGCCCCGAAACGGCGCCGGCGTCATCGTCGTCTCCCCGACCCGCGAACTCGCACTGCAAATCTTCGGCGTGGCCCGCGAGCTCATGCAGCACCACTCCCAGACCTACGGCATCGTCATCGGCGGCGCCAACAGGAAGGCCGAGGCGGAGAAGCTGACCAAGGGCGTCAACCTCCTCATCGCCACCCCCGGACGGTTGCTGGACCACCTGATGAACACGCCGTTTGTGTTCAAGAACCTCAAGTCGCTCATCATTGACGAGGCCGATCGTATCCTGGAAGTCGGTTTCGAGGATGAGATTAGGCAGATTGTCAAGATCCTCAAGAACGACGACAGGCAGACGATGCTTTTCTCGGCCACGCAAACCACAAAGGTCGAGGACCTCGCCCGCATCTCGCTGCGCCCCGGTCCCTTGTACATCAACGTCGATGAGGAGAAGCAGTTTAGCACGGTGGACGGGCTCGAGCAGGGCTACGTGCTGTGCGACGCGGACAAGCGTTTCGTGCTATTATTCTCCTTCCTCAAGCGTATGAAGGACAAGAAGAAGAAGGTCATTGTCTTCTTCAGCAGCTGCAACTCGGTCAAGTACTATGCTGAGCTGCTGAACTACATTGACCTGCCGGTGCTCGATTTGCACGGAAAGCAGAAGCAGCAGAAGCGAACCAACACGTTTTTCGAGTTTAGCAATGCCGCGCATGGCATCCTCATCTGCACAGATGTCGCTGCTCGTGGGTTAGATGTAAGATGATTCTTTCTATTATCACAGGCTTTGTTTGACACACGCTAACTGGTCTAGATTCCTGCTGTCGATTTCATCGTCCAATTCGACCCCCCGGATAACGCTACCGATTACATTCACCGTGTCGGCCGGACGGCTCGTGGCGCCAACAACAAGGGTCGCAGTCTCCTCTTCCTCCAGCCGAATGAAGTCGGGTTCCTCTCGCATCTCAAGGCAGCGCGTGTTCCCGTCGTCGAGTTCGAGTTTCCGGCAAACAAGATCAAGCCCGTGCAGTCGCAGCTCGAGAAGCTCATCGGCCAGAACTATCTCTTGTCGCAGAGCGCCAAGGAGGCCTTCAAGTCGTATCTACACGCCTACGCCAGCCACAGCTTGCGCTCCGTGTACGACGTCAACAAGCTGGACCTCACAAAGGTTGCCCGGAGCTTCGGCTTCACGACGCCCCCCAGAGTAGATATCCAGCTGGGGCAGAACATGGGGAGGAACAAGGCACAGGCCAGGAGGGGCTACGGCATGCAGCCGCGGCAAGCTGGGTACAACGGGAAGAGGAGAGCCTAGAATTGGTAGAAGCGGCGTGTTATAAGTACTCCGTACAGGTAGATGAAAAGGGTCTCAAGGCGTTAAGCATGACTTTTTTACGAATTAAATCGTTTCCTGGATCAATCACAAGAGCCAAAAATCATCTAAACTGTGACGAGAAACTAGACTCTGCATTTAAACTATCTGATCGTTTTTTGAATCATGGAGAGAGTTGGGGTGATTGATGAGGTCGAAATTAAGCAAGTGATAAGACGCAGGGGTCTTTCGAGGCTGAGCTTGGCGCGGGCTTCGTCATCAGAACGCGCAGCAAATTCAACGTCTCAAAATTTCTCTTTCGCAAACGATTTTATTCATCAGCACATTCATTCGCGCTGCGCGGGAGTTGGAAGAAAGAACAAGATTGACTCGAGTCGCTCATTTTCCCCTCGTCTTTGTTTTTCTCAAGTACATGCATGCATGGCCAATTAAGCGTTTTTTGATTTGATCTGTCGCTGTGATAAGCAAGTTTGCATAACGGCTCAACCTCCTTCCTTACCATCATCTACCATGGAAGAACACGACAAGATCGTCGCCGGCGTGGCAGAGCGCGTCAAGCATTTCCACTCGCTTCAGAAGCCATTTCGCATCTACCATGGCTCCACAAACAGCACGCGCACCTCGAACAAGAGCGCGGACAACACCATCGACACGTCTCGGCTCAACAACGTCCTCAAGGTCGACGTCGAGAAGCGCACGGCCACGTCGGAGCCCAACGTGCCCCTCGGCGACCTCGTGGCCGCGACGCTGAAGCACGGCCTCGTCCCGCTCGTCGTCATGGAGTTTCCCAGCATCACCGTGGGTGGTGGCTTCTCCGGTAGCTCGGGCGAGAGCAGCAGCTTCCGGTACGGAGCTTTCGACGCCACCATGGAGAGCATCGAGATTGTCCTGCCCGATGGGACCGTCGAGGTGGCCAGCCGGGCCGTGAAACCCGACTTGCTCTGGGGTGCCGCGTCGGCGTTTGGCACCCTGGGCGTCGTCACGCTGCTCGAGGTGCGGCTCAGGCCGGCCAAGAAGTACGTCCAGCTGGAGTACCACCTGCTCCGCACGCCCGAGGATTCGGTATCCAAGATCAAGGCAGAGTGCGGGAAGGAGGAGAACGACTACGTGGACGGCATCGTCTTCGGCATGGACGAGAACGTCGTCTGCACGGGGCGCATGGTGGACAGCAAGCCCGAGGGGGAGAAGGAGCGGAGGTTCACGGGCCCCAGCGACCCTTGGTTCTACCTCCGGGCGCAGGACGTCAAGAACCAGCTCAAGAAGAAGCAGCAGCGCGCCAAGGACGACTGTGATACAACGGTGACGGTGACGGACTACATCCCGCTCGTCGACTACCTCTTCCGCTACGACCGGGGCGGCTTCTGGATGGCCCGGTACGCCTTCACCTACTTCGCCACTCCCTTCAACCGCGTGACCCGCCGGGCGCTGAACCGCTTCATGCACACCAAGACCATGTACCACGCCCTCCACAAGAGCGGCCTAGCAGACTCGTACATCATACAAGACGTCGGCGTGAGGTGGGAGACGGCCGCCGGGTTCCAGCGGTGGCTAGACAAGGAACTCGGCGGCATCTACCCGCTCTGGCTCTGCCCTCTCCGCATCCGCCGCGACGACCCGGACTCGGGCCACGGCCTGCACGCCGAGTTCGCCAGCGAGGACACGGTCCCCGAGCTCCTCAACTACGGCGTCTGGGGCCCCGTCACGAGCGACCGCCGCGAGGCCGTGAGGCTGAACCGCGCCCTCGAGCACAAGGTCCAGGAGTGCGGCGGCAAGAAGTGGCTCTACGCCCAGGCCTTTTACACCGAGGACGAGTTCTGGGCCCACTACCAGAAGGACTCGTACTTTGACCTGAGGGACAAGTACGGCGCCGGGTACCTGCCCAGCGTGTACGACAAGGTCAAGGTCGACGTGGACGAGGAGGAGCGCGTGGCGAGGAGCAGGCCTGCGCACAGGAGGTTTGCCAAGAAGATTTGGCCGCTGAGGGGGCTGTATGGCGTTTATCATGCCTGGAGAGGCCACGACTACCTTTTACAGAAGAGGGTCGAGGAAGCCAGCGCCAAGGCTTAAGATGTCATGGTTGATTGTTGTCACATATGGTATACATATGATGTGTCTTGTTATAATCCTCGAGTTTTTGTCAGATACCACATTAGACCATTTCACCCCAAACAATACTACTAATACAGACCGCATTTTGTGTACTCCGTACTTTTTCGTCCAAACCTCGTCCAAACCTCGTCCACTAACCCAAGCCATCATAATAACATGGTATGTATGGCTTCTGTCCCTTTTACTCGCTTCTAAAAGGTCCCTTGTCACCTTTCCGCCCAGCCAACTCCTGACTACTGTTCTTGAGCGCATCCTTGCCCTGATTCTGCGCGTCCCGCATCGCAGCCTGGACGTCTTCCTTTTTAGGTTTGTTGCCGCCGGAGAAGTAGGCGTAGCCGGCCAGTAAAGCGAGAGCGCCACCAGTAATCGGGATCCTACAGCAAATAGTTAGATCGATGCCTTTTAAATGCAGCCCTTATAATCATCTCATTAACCGTATGGGCGACATGAATTCTTCTTCTCAACTCGGTGATGTTGGAGGGGAAGTTTAATATGGTGTTGGAGGGAGGAAGTTTGGGGAAGTTTGGGAGTAAAAGGGAATAGTTTACCAATTCTTCTTGAGCGCCTCGGGACCGCCTGGGTTTTGCGGGGGAGGCTGCTGTCCTCCTGGACCGCCGAGATCTTCTTTCCCGCGGACCTGCGTCCGGACCTGCTGGGCGCCCGGTCGGAGGGTGGAGGCGCGCGAGGCCGGGGCGCGGACGCTGGATCGGAGGAGGCCGGCGGATGATGCTCTGGGGATTGCCATTATTACTTTTTTTATCGTGAATTAAAAGAAGGAAGTGAAATTGTTTTTATAGAAGTGTTTTTGGTGTTGATGGATGGTATTGGGATTGGGATTGGGATTGGAATTGAATGCGGTTCTAAAATTTAGAGGTAATTGTCTTATTTATATAGCTGAAAAAGTTATTTAATACATTTTTACAATGAATGCATGGTTCGATGACTTCATCTTGGTGGCATGGAAATGATGTGGTCATGACGAACGGTCGGTGTCACGGATCGGCATCTCCCCCTCCTCTCAACCAAACCCCCCGCCCTTACATCAAAGAAACCAGGTACGGAACAAAAAGTTCCCCAATTAAAGCATATCAAAAGTCATAATGATCTCGTTTTATCCATTTTCTGCAACATGGTCCTCTAAATCAGAGGGTGGAATTCTAAATCAGATGCAGAATATGTGGTTCTAGATGTCTTAGTTTGGTCTACAGCTCCTCCCGTGCATCTTCCTTTCCCACTTTACCCAGGATCGTGACCTTTTCGATCTTGATGCTTTGCTCCAGACCGATGTGCATTTCCTTTGATACGTCTTCGCCGTCGAATGAGAACCTGACGTGCGTCTTTTCTGGACCGCCGTCTAGGCTCACGCCGTCATCCAGGTACAGCTCGCCCTGGGCTCGACCATCCAATCCCGGGGCGACGAGCAGCTCAAAGCCTTTCGTCCTCAAGGCAGTCGTGGTATTGGCACTTTCTGTCCGTAGAGGGAGGATGCAGCCGCCGCGGATGTGCAACGGGATACGATCGTACGGCACCTCCTTGAGGGTCACCCATGTGCCTCGACCCCTGATCTTCCTGCCCGTGTCCCATTCGTACCACACATCGTCGGGTAGGTAGATGCTGACGTCCTTGCTTTCATCTTGCGTCACGGGAGAGACCAGAACGCAGTCGCCGTACAAGTACTGCATATCAATGCCCCAGGTTTCCTCGTCGTCAGGAAAAGCAAACCACAGAGGGCTGACAGCCGGGGTGCCGTCTTTCGACTGCCTCGACAGGGCAGTGTAGAGGTAGTCTAGCATGCGGTAGCGAATGTCGATGGCGTACTTTGCCGCAGACGTCACGAGCGGCCACAGGTAGAACTCCTGGTGAGGCGACACATCGTCGGCGTGGTTGCGGAAAAAGGGGGAAAAGGCAGCTAGAGTTGTCCAGCGGGCGCACATGATTTCGCTTGCGGAGCCCAGGAAGCCGCAGGCCTGGATCAACTGTCAGCCAACGGACGGAGCCTAACCCTGAGATTACTTACATCGCTTCCGACCATGGGGATTTGGAAGATGGATCCAAAGCCCAGCATCCCCGCTATGGACGAGCGACTGATGTGAGTCAGCAAGATGATGTGCAGTGATGGGGAACAGGATGGACAGACTAGTGATCCCATTTCGATATATTGTCACCGAGCCATTTGCCGACGTATCTCCCGGACCCGGCAAAGGTGCTGCGGGTGATGATGAATGGCTTCAGGCCAGGCCTGCGGCTGAGCAATGCCTCCCGAGTCGCCATGCCCATCACTACTAGAGTCAGCACTTCTAGTCGCCAAAGCCAAATCTGAATAGACTTACACGCTCCATACAAGTTATGCGTGTCATATGTCCATAACCCATTCGCATGCTGGAGATTAGTATACATGGTCATGTCACTAAGTTCGCCAGAGGGAACATGATTGCTGATCCTGTAAGGTGGATTGAGAAGGTCATCACCCTTGTGATCCGTCTCGATCTTGATGAGGTCCGTCTGTTTGAAAGGGTCTCGTATGTCGAGAGCATGAAGCGCTTTCTGCTCCTCCAGCCCCTGGTTGAGAAGGCCTTTAATCATCTCGAGAGTCTCGCCTTTTGGAAATTCAGGAATCTTGCGCGAGGGGTATCTAATGGGAGGCGGGTCCGGCGGAAGTCCCCTGTCCTTCGCTTGCTTTTCAGGGTCGTCGCATGGGAAGCGACAGAAGCTTGCTGGCTCATTCATGTCAATCCTGTAGACTGTTAGTGGGGACGACGGCATCATATTCCTGGAAATGGGTTACCAAATGCCGTCGACATCTACGCCAGTTTGGGGGCTGAAGAACTCTCCAAAGCGTTCAATCCAATAATCCGTAGCGTTGGGGCTGAACCAATCCGGAAAGACGGTCACACCCTACGAGCTGTGAGAATCAGTTCCATGGGTGCAGATGGGCCAACTCACCGGCCATACGACGCCTCTGAATGGCTTTCCATCATGGTCTGTGACAAAGATGCCATCTTCGATGCCCTTCTGGTAAGGGGGATAGTCATACTCGGCCACGGCAGGGTCAATCATGACAATAAAGTGTTGGCCGCGACCATGTAAATACTTGGTGAGCTGTTGCATCTTATCAACGGGAAAGTTTCCCTCATCAAGGGAGAAGATGCGTCGATGGTCCATGTAATCAATATCTGTCCAAATAGTCCTGGGGATTTGGTTAGCTCATAGTCGTCGTATTTCCGGACAAGAAACACACTCCATTGGGATGCCAGCCAACGAATAGTTGTACGAAACCTCGGCCACCTCAAACCAGTCTCGGTACCCATACTTGCATTGGTGAAACTATTCTCGTTAGTTTACCGGCTGACCCAGGTTGATTTTCGCTTACGCCTAAGCTCCAGTAGGGAACCATGGCTGGCGTCCCAACAATCTCTGCATATTGTCTCGCAACATCTACTGGACTGGGTCCGGCCATGAAGTACAAATCTAGTACGCCACCGATGATCAGGTACTCCAATGAGTTGCCCTTGTCCTCTCCGTCAAGTCTGATGTCCATTCCATTGGAACTCGCTAGAAACACGCCATGCGTCCCTGACGACCTGTGCTCAAAGTACACCGGATGACTTCCGTACAGGTTCGAACCGTAGGGCACGCCACCAGCGTCTCTAGCCCATAGCGTACGCGTGTACCCCTGATTCGGTAGGCGGAAAGAGTCTGTATGCTCTCCAAGACCGTAAATGTTTGGGTCCTTGGGCAGGCGTGTCCGTAGCCAGAGAAACTGGCGCTCAAAGATTGGTGGTGATGAGGTGGTGTCGAACAAGACTTCACCAGTAGAGCGACGGGTAACGGTGAATGTAAAGGGGGCTGTGGTGTAAGTAAATGAGAGTTGAGAGGTGGCCAAGGTTGTGAAGGCATCTGACGATGGGCGAGGGAAGACAGCTTCGGGAACCTGATAGCGCTTGCCAGGACGATCTTCAATCAGGACATGGAGGCGGGAGTCTCGGACTAAGTCAGTCATGGACCTAGTTTCATGAATGAGGGGGGATGCTCACCAGTCTCATGTTTGACCAGCAGTCTTAGCTTAGGCACGTCTGGACCATAGACAGCACAACCTTTGCCTATAAGATCCAAGTGAGCTTCAATGCCATTCTCAATTTCAGTCACCTTGGTAACAGAATATCCGTCACACGAAGCTAATTGTTCAGTGGAAGCATCCGAGCTCGCGGCGTAGACGCATTGTAAAGAGATCAGGGATGCTGCAAGCCTGCTGAAAAGCATGCTGGTAGGTGGTCTATACAAGTTCAAAACATACAAGACTTCACGAGCAGTAATTGAAAGGATGCGATTGATGAATGATAGGTTGTGTACTATTGACCGTAGGTTAGGTAGGCAACGGCTGGTTCTGAAACATGACATGACGTTTGGAGAACTGAGTTACAAATGCGTGCGGGGGAAGGAAGCAGATTGGTCACCATCATTCAAGGGGTTGTCACACAGATCTTTCCCGAACGCCAATTGTATTCCCATTTACTTCCTAAAACCACTGCAGCTACTTTCATCACTTTTTCAAGCACGCCAGATTGCGACTGAAGTACGGAGTAACCTAGGACGACTTCGCTTAGACCATGCAGTGCACTTGTCCAGGGTATCAATCAGATCAGCCAGTGATAGCGACGATATAGCACGTCACCATGTAGTCAGCTTGGCAACGGCCTAAAGCCTAATTTGGTTATCCGCGCTCCGTTACTAATTCTTGTCTGGAGGGGTCCTCTCATCTGTGATGAGGAAGCGGCGATAAATCGGTGAAAGTCATCTTTTCCCCAGATTTTTGCAAGTTCCACCTTTGCTTGAGAACCGAAACGTAGGACGGGGAAACTACGACATCAAGAGGGTTGAGGGAGAGAGGAGGGGCGAGGAGGGGAAGAAGGCGGAGGGGGAGCGGGAAAGAAAATGTTAATATGCCGGTTGTCGGAGGCGGCAATCGGGGCATGGCTACAGAGAACCATGTCTGCCGTGAATGGAGGATGCGGGGAGGGTCCTGAGTCTTGGCACTCCGAGATCCGAGAGCCGCAGGTTCGATTTCAGAGGGTAAAGGAGGGTATCCAGCTCTGTGCCTGAAAAGATGCATGTTGAAGACGTGCTTGTGCAGATTGTATGCAGCTATTGCAGACTAATAATAAGACATGGTCACGAGACCAAGAGAAACCTCTCTTGCATCACAGTCATCTTCGATCTGATCATCACGAACCGGCCGTTGGACATCACCAACAATCACTCCATTCCACTTTCCCCAATCCCAAAAGACGTTGACATGTGCTGTCGTGTGACCAGCCACAACGCCGATGATACCAGGGGTCGGTAATAATGCTCCGCGTTTATGTTATAGGAGGGTAAGTTACATAAAAGATACGTTGAAGAATAAGGCACCATCGCGTGCGGCTTATGCTGAATAGCAGCTCGGGTCTTGGCGTGGCATGGTCACAGCGCTTGTGTGAATTTTATGTAATGTGAGCGGACTGATTGAAACGAGATTGGATTCAAAGAAGAAGAAGTGTTGTCAGTAAGATAATAGTGGTTGTATATACACGTAAATAAAAGAACGGGGGATGAACCGTCGAGGCATGAAACAAGTTGGTAGTCCATATTGTGGTACGAAACATGACCACTACTTGTTCGGCTTCTCGACGTCAGTTCTCGGGCCATCGGCCAAAGTCAACGGATTTTCAGGTCATTTTTTTCGCTTTTTCGCAGGGGAGTTTTTAGGTGGATCGGCGAACCCCCCCTCCTCCTCCACCTTGGCCACCTTTGGAAGCCGCAAAAAACGGCGAATAATAGATGACTCGGTTAGAAACTATGACTGCTCTCTCTCCCTTCCAAAAAAGTCCTTTTTCTTTCATTCTATCACATCGTGTAACTCGAAGCTGGCGAATCTTTGGTGGTTCATACATCATCGTCACCACAACGGCGACCTACTGAATGAACAACAACCTGGCGTCCCTAATAAAATAACGATAACGAGAGACCATTCATCCACTCGCCACATCAGTTTCTAACAGAACCTCAAATTGTCTACGACAACCGGCACGATCCAATTGACGATTTAATTTTCTTTCGACAAAGAGAAAAGGAAAAAAAGAAAAAAACAAAAGCTGTTGCATACCGATTCCGATTTATCCGCAAGCCATCTTAAAGGGAGAGACGTCTTCTCTTTTCAAATACTTTTTGCTGTCACTCGGTAGTTCTCGTGTCCGATATTCCCCTTCTTGGCTTGCTCGCTTCTCTCCCTCCATGTGAGTTGAGAGAGGTTGCTGCTGAAAGCCCGCGAGAGACCCGCCATGGACTTGTCCACCACGCCTCCCTCGAGCAACCACCAACAGCAACACGACCACAACCCTAGCCACAGTAATACAGACAATGGCGCGACCAGTCTGAATACCAACATTCCCCCGGCACCGGGCTACTCCTCGCCAAGTCGTCCACCCAAGAAATCGTCGACGACGTGCACCACCTGTCGCGCTCGCAAGGTGCGCTGCAACGGTGTCCGCCCGCTTTGCTCCAACTGCCAGCGCCTTGGGTTTCCCTGTTCTTACGATGACGACTCCTCTGACCCGGTCGCCGCCGCTGCTGCGTGGTCCATGGCGCTTCCCCGTCGTCGTGTCAAGCAGGCATGCCTGAGTTGCCACAGCCGCAAGGCGCGATGTTCTGGCCATATGCCTTCTTGTGACAGATGTCGCGCGCAAGGTCTCGAGTGTATCTATCGGCCCACAAAGCGAGCGCGTGTTTCCACCAAGAGCTTGAGCGGCGGGAGAAGCCCGCAGAGCCACGACGAGGACATCCGTGACGATGGCCACGGAGATAGCGACCCCGGATTCGTGGATGCCACGAGAGCTACAACGCCCAGCAATTTCAACAACGATCTGTATGGCCCGGTGCCTCGGATGCCTACAATGTCCCTGGAAGCGGGTCACGCTCCGCCATATCTCAGCCCCATGCCGGACGAGTCCTTCGATGCTCTCATCTGCCGAACTTTTGACAAGTTCTTCCGCCACGTCCACCACATCCCCATGTTCTCCTTTCTGCATCGCGCATCCCTGATGGAGCAATACCATGCCGGCAAGGTCGAGAAATCTTTGCTGCTTGCTCTGATCGGCATCACCTCTGTTCTCACTGACATGGGCCGGGGCATGATAGAATACGGCGAACGATGCATAACCGAGGCTGAGCAGCTCATCTTCTCCGATTTCGCCCGCCCCTCAACCTTCAAGGTACAAGCCCTCGTCTTCATGATCAAGCATCGCATCCTATCGAACCGCTTTCCCAAAGCCTTTGTCCTATTATCTCTGGCATCGAGGTTCGCCTTTGCCCTTCGTCTCAACTTTGACAACCCTCAAGTTTGCTTCCTCGCTCAGGAGTCTAGGAGACGGCTTGTGTGGTCTCTCTATTGCATAGACGCGGGCATCTCCAGCGGCAACCGCGACTACTCGCTGTGGCGGGCTGAACGTGTCTTCGTGGGGTTGCCGTGCAATGAACGCAACTTCGAGTTCGACCTCCCCCAAGAGACCGAAAAGCTGATTCCCGAATCCAAAGAACCCCGGTCTGAACAGGAGGAGGACATTGGCAGTTTGGCGCTTCACATCCGTATCCAACACATTCGGAAGAAGATTAACGAGTTTACCAAGGAAGTTAAAGAAAGTCTTGAAACACGACCAATACGACCTAGCGACCTACAAACCCGTGTTCTCTCGTTGCACGGCGAGCTTGAGGATTTTGCCGCTCATCTCCCACTTTCGTTCCAGTTCTCGGAGAACTCGCTTCGGCTGCGTGCTTATTCGCCTCGCATCTGTGTCTTCATCATGATTCACGTGTGGTGGCGGCAGTGCCATTGCGATCTATACCGACTGGGTCTTATTGGTCTTCGCGAAGCATTACCCGCGAATGAGCTGTCTAAATTCGACGAGAGCTTTATCAAGCACTGCCAAAGGCAGTGCGTTGATCATGCTACTGCCATGGCCAGCATTTTCTCGTCTATGCAGCGCCTCGGAGCAAGACCTGTAGCAGACCTTGATCTTGGGTTCTGCGCGTATCACTGCGCCCGTATGCTTCGGTACGCGTACCACGCGAATTCTGGAAATCTCAATCTGTCTTCCGATACGGTCATGGAGCACCTGCGTGCTTGCCTTCAGGTCGTCAAGGAGTGCTGCTCCGGGGCTGCATCAGAAGGTATCAGGAAAGACATTGAGGTTTTGATTTCACAAGGCCTTGGGGCCCGCACCACCCCCTCGCGAGCCACGAGCCCCCCTTTGCAGCAGAGCAGGCACAACAGGAGTAGAAGTGGACTTGGGGGCAGTAACCCACGACAAAACAACAACCATAGCACCACCAACAACGGGAACATGCCGAATAACAATAACACCCTGGAAGATACACCGATGGAGTCGCCCCCCAGCGCGACGCTCAATGCGAGCCTAAACCAGGATAACAGTACCACAAACGGCAACTTTCCTTCAAACCCGACACCGATATCCAATCCCCCGCTCTCACAACCGATGATCTCGGGCGACTCCTGGACATCTGAAGCGCAAATCCACGCCGATCTTCTGTCTAACAAGGGCACCCCCCAGCAAAACCAACCACAGGATGAGTTCTCCTCGACAGGGGCGCCCAGCGAGCTGAACAGCGCGTACGAGGGCGCCGTTGATAATCTTGGTCTGGACAATGGCATCGACTACGCAATGGGGATAGACATGGACATATGGACGCCCGGGCAGAGCACCGCGCCGGGTGGCGGTGACGCGGAGTGGGCAGGCACTGATTTTATGCATGGGACCGGCGTTGGCGTGTGATTTATCTTTTCAAGGAATTTGGAAACGAGAGAAAAAGATGGAATAAATGTTGGTCTAGGAAACCAATGTTGAATGTATGGACAACAATTTGGTTCTATAGAGCGGCTTGCTTACGCTTCATTGACGATACGATACCCACGGTTATATAAAGACGGAGCAAACCATATTCATTCATGTCATTATTATAGCTTTGTTTCAACAAGGGTCATATGGAATCTTATGTATAAAAGGTGATGTCCGATTATTTCATTTCAGCGCAGGACCTGGACTGGAGATACCCGATGACAAACTGAGGACATGGGCAAGTTGCCTGCTTTTTGCCAAGCTGGGACGAAAAGAGCGTTTGCTAGCCGACTTTCGACCGGGCCTTGAACCCAGGCAACTCCAGCAGCCATTGCCCGATGACTTCCCTGCGCTCTTTGGCAAAGATGTTGTGCTGCTGGAAGTGGTCAGATGGCCTGAGCCAGTTTAGGAAGTCGCGTTTGTCCTGGCTGTGCTGTCTCCGTGCAAGCTCTTGGACGTCTTGTGAAAGGTCTTGGATTTTCTGCTGCAGCGTGGTCATGGCTGCGAGAGAGGTTAGCAAACAATCAATTTTTTTTTTTTAAATATTTCCTTTGATCTCGATCTACTCACCGGATTCTATCCCATTGGTAGCAGAAGCAGCGGTAGGTTTCTCGGGTTCAACGTCGTCGCAGGGCATCACGTTGAGAAGCTCCTTGGCATACACGGCTGCCGCCAAAGCCGCGTAGCCATGCCACTCGTCGTTCTGGTGCGTATCCGAGTAGTGGCAGATGCCGCGCACGATCAAGCAAGGAAAGTCGTTCATGAGCCCCGCCGCTTCCGTGTCGAAGCACAGGATCCCCCTGGCCGCGGCCATTTGATCCCTGCGTTCGGCGTCCTCCATCGACGTGTTCCCAGAAGCGATCAGCCCGTAGTGAACCCGGGGCGCACGCGGCCGCTTGACACGATCCGGACGGGCCACCAAACCTTCGTCGTCGTCATCATTGGTGCAGCAGAGCTCGCAGCACTCCCCTCGCTCGCCTTCTTGGGGTTTGTTGTGCACGACGTTGCTTCGGTGCAGCCGATCTCTGCTCGCGTCCGGCCGCTCCAGGTCGCCCCGCTCCTCCGCGTCGTCTAGGACGCTGCCGATGGCCTTTTCGAGGCTGCCGGGCCTCATCATCTGCTGCATGACGAGCTCGGACAGCGCCGCCCGCAGGACCGTCGGCGGCTGGTTCAGGAAGCCCGTCTCCTGGAAGCCCTTTTCCTGCACCGCCTTGCCGAAATCGTACTGCATCACCCCGCCGTGGCCGCCCTCGGGCGAGCTCACCACGACGTCGCCGAGCCTGATGTCGTGGTCGGGAGGACGCGGTGCGCCGCCGCCGATGCCGACCGACAGACCTATGCGGACGTTGGGGAAGGAGCGCAGCAGATGCGAGGCGACGACCGCCGCCGACACCGTCCCGCGAGATCCCTTGGGGAGAGAAGCGATGACGACGTTGTGGTCGCCGATCCTGCCCAGGGTGTAGATGTTGGTGTCGCGGGCTGACAGGCGACAGTCAAGTTTTGGATACTTTTCGTCAAGACAGAGGTTTGCGGCGAGGTACTCGATGCTCTTAGTACATATCCAGCCGACGGTATAAGCGCTGAGATTTGCCATGTTGGCGGGGGCGTATGATATAGACAGTCCAAAACAACGAATTAGGAATAATACATTAATAAGAAGAAAACAATCATGAGACAACAGATGAAGGCCCGAAAATATTGGAAAGAGGGAAATCTCATATAAACATAGGACATCACGTCTGGGCCTTGAACCATTATATGGCGGGATGATTTGGCGGTTTGCCCTGCCGTGCGAACCCATCATGTTGTAACCCACCAGTACAAGTACAAAATGTACCAGCAGTGTTAGAGACCAATGGGAGGAGAATCAGTATTAGCCGCCTCATATATAATATCGAATCACCCCGTGCCAAATGAATAAGCGCTGTACTCCGTACGAACCCCCAGAGTCGAAGGCCCCCCACCTCGGCGCTAATATAAGCATTCATTATGGGGCAGATTCGCCGTACAGTTGTTACTTGAAAAGGGCGCCATGGTTGACCTAAGAAATGGCTAAGGAATCAAATTCTTACATCTTGCAGTTGCAAATGGGTGTTGACGCATTATCAAGCAGTTTCTTGAAAAAGGTGCTGATACCAACCCCAGAGACGAGCGTGGGCAGACACCGTTAGTAGTAGCGGCTGAACGAAAAAGAAAAAAACAAGAAAAAAAGTAGTCATCAATGAATTAGTTAATAAGAAAGGAACTGATTCGAATTCTGCGGATGAGAATAGTTCTACACCATTATGGTATGCAATCAAAAATGAGAGGGATTCCTGCATACAGCTGCTCGCAGAGAAATGTGGTAGTAATGCGATTTTGCAGTTGACTTTGGAATGCGGAAATTCGATTGCAATTGACTTTCGCGTCTGTGGGCACAGGGTAAGTAGTGATTTAATGGGATTCATCTGAAACTCCGTCTTACGTAGGAGCGCCACATTCAGGGCCCATACTTCTAGCTGCGCCAACCAGGAGCCCCTGATGACCTGAGCCTCATTGGCGACGCGGTACCTCAACCCTGACAGGCGGAATTTCAATGCCAAACGTGCCCGTTTTCTAAACTTGGAGTATCTCATGCAGGCATTGATTTTTTAGACGTCAACTTTATCGGACGCAAAACGGAGAAGAGAAGGAGACGAACAACACTTTCATTAAACAAGACCAAGAGGGGGCCGACCGGGCGATGAGTTAGATACACCGGCAACCCCCCGACGACGACGACGACGACGACGACGACGATTGCGCCGATAAAATCTCCCTCCCCTGTATAATACCAATCACATTGCCATCATGGCTAGATGGGCACGCAGGATCGAGCGTGTCTGCTGCACCTCGGTAAAGTACCTGCCATTGGCATTCGTCTACGGCTTGACAACCTGGGCGGTATGGGTCGTGGTTAATGTTGGAGCCGTCAGCACAAAGAGCAGCTGGATCGGTACGAAACTTTTGACCTTGACTACAAGCGAGAAGCTGCTAATGAACGACCAATACAGGCACCACGTCATCAGCGTTCGGGATCCTATTGTATGCCTTGCTCAACTGGTCTTACACCACCGCCGTCTTCACCCCTCCCGGCTCGACCACCAACGACGACGGCTACGGGCTGCTCCCGACGACGCAGCAAGAACCCAGCAAGACGACCTCCTTCACCGTCAAGAGCAATGGCGAGATCCGATACTGCAAGAAGTGCCAGGCTCGCAAGCCCGATCGCGCGCACCACTGCTCCACCTGCCGCCGCTGCGTTCTCAAGATGGACCACCACTGCCCTTGGCTCGCGACCTGCATCGGCCTCCGAAACCACAAGGCTTTCCTGCTCTTCCTGGTCTACACCACCATATTCAGCTTCTATGCGTTTGCTGTGAGCGGCACGTGGGTCTGGACAGAAGTCTTGGACAACACGCAGTACCTCGAGACGTTGCTGCCCGTCAACTTCATCATGCTGGCCGTCATGAGCGGCATCATTGGCTTAGTCGTGGGCGCATTCACAGCCTGGCACATTTTGCTGGCCAGTCGTGGGCAGACAACCATAGAATGTTTGGAAAAGACCCGCTACTTGTCGCCTTTGCGTAAGACGTTCAACCAGGTGCACAACCCCAGGAACCCGATGCCCCAGGCTGCGCAAGACTTTGTCGACTTTCATGCCAATGCCCTTCCTGGCATCACCCGCCCCGAGGAGGGCGAGGAGCGCCGCACCGCCGAACTTCCTCGCCAAGCTCCCGTTCAGCTGACATATCAGGAGATGGAACGGCAGCGCTCGGAAAGACGTTATGCGGAGTATTTGGACGAACAGGACTCGTCCAAGCTTCCCAATGCCTTTGACCTCGGCTGGAAACGCAACCTGCGGCACCTCCTCGGACCTTCGCCTTGGCTTTGGGCGTTCCCCATCTGCAACACCACCGGCGACGGATGGTCCTGGGAAGCCAGCCCCAAGTGGATAGAAGCTAGGGATAACCTTCGCCGCGAGCGTCAGGAGCAGCGTAACCGTGAAGTCTCCGCCGGCTGGGGCGATGTTGACGATGAGCCCCCTGTCATCCAAAGGAACTACCTCACTCCCGTCCCCAGCAGCGGCGGCGCGGGACGTCATTACCCCCCTTCGCCACCTGAGACGAACGGTCGCAAAACCCCCAGCAAGGCAGATAGGGTGCTCGGCCGCGATCCCGACCTCTACGCCGACGGTTCTCAGGAAAATGTCCGCATGAGCCGCCTCACGTCAAAGGGACGCACAATCGAGGACGAGTTGGACGACATGGATTTCGAGGACCATGCCACGGAGCAGCAGCAGCAGCAGCAACAAAATGTCTTTGATAACGCTCGCCAAGAAGCTGAGCGTCAGGCTCTGGACGTGGTCACGAATGGCGGATGGGGTCGTAGCGGCGCAAGCGGTATGCTACGACAAGGCAGCACTCGCAGCAACAAGAGCGCGAGAATGTCACCGCAGTTTGAAGACGACGGGGTAGACTAGATGTCGCGTCTTTGAATTTGCTTTGGTCCTCGTTTGAATAATATACATGGCGAGTTTCACACTAATCACTTTGCATGGAGGAGGAGCAGGAGCAGCCACGATTCCGGAACACACTTTTCGATTCTAGATATGATGATACAAGAGCCAGCGAACGTAATGAGCAGGGAAAAATATTAGAGGTGGCATGGCGTGCGGGAGTTACAAGGTATGGACTGACTCTATCTTTTGTCCTTTTCATTTCATAGACTATGTATATGCATGTATAAAACATGATTATACAACTTCATATGCAAAACCCACGTCTTTGGTTCCCACCTTTGAAAACCCTCTTGGCAATGCACGTCCTATGCACCAATGGACCCTTTCTTCGATGAAACCGTCGCAGCTTTATTTCCTTACCGACACTCTGAACGCATACATATGCACATGTGTACGGAGTATGTATAAATATGCATGTTTCTCCCCCTCTTCCCATCACATCACATCACCTTATACCCCACCTTTTCCCTCTCTTTCAATAAACGCAGCAAGCGCATTTTCGTTCGTCCCTGACTCGTTCGTTCGCCCGCACACACCCCTCCCCTCCTCATGAACTTCCCCCCATGGTTTGTTGATCAATCACCCTCCTCCATGCTCAAGGGTAACAAAAAAAATTCGCAATCTTCGCTCACACGATTCTTACTTGTAGCCAACCACTTGATAACACGACAAACATACATACCCCGTATATGTACATACACCCCTTCTATCCTTTTTACTACTTTTCCCCCCCTCTTGTCTCCCCTTCTCTCTCTTCACTTGTTCGGCTGCTCTAATTTACACACCCCTATATGCATTTAGCATAACATGTACACACCACCCACCCTTGCAAAACTTGTGAATGGGGCGGGAACGGACCTCCTCCCTCTCCTCCCCCCCCCCCCCCCCCTTCCATCCCCACAGCTTCATCTACCGTTTGTCCGCCCCCCATACTACGTACTCGGTACTCTTCTGGTTCTTTCTCGATGATTCTTGGTGGTGCATTTCGAATTGACTGCACAGAGAAAAAAGGGGGACATAATGGTCTGATATGATATATCATAAATGATAAATCAGGTAAGTGGTTCATCCGAGCAAAAATCCTAGACGCCCCTCCGACTCCTTTTTTTTTTTCTCTATCATCACCCGCGAGACATTGACCCTCTCAGAGAAGAAAGAGTGAGAGGGAAAGAAGAAATGAACAGATGATGAGCGCAAGGTTCCCTTCTCCTACGTCACTGTGCATGTCTTTTTCTCCGCGGCGCCGCCCATAATAAATATCGTCACGTCACGTCGATAATATAACCTGGTTCCCCACGTCTTCACTTTCACTCGCTACTCGCTCCCTTTCCCTGGGTAACTTGAGTTAGCTGGGTTGCATAACTTGGGTACAAAAGTACGGAAAAATACCAATGCACAAGGCTGGGTCTTATGTACTCCGTACTTGTATGCCTCTTGTCTCCTCTTTTGGTTTTCACACACCCCCCCCCATCCTCTTTCCCTCCTCCCTCATTGACGATCTCTTTTCCTAATGCTGATCAATCACCGCCTCGAAAAGTGAAACAACAGCCCAAGGGTGGGAGTCCCAAGACGGGGGAGAGGGAGGGGTAATGTCTGACGGGCCGCAGGCGTACTTCCCCCCCCCGGTGGCTTCCCAAGAACCGCCACCCAGACAGGGCTGAAACAAAGGACAACTCAAAGGGAAAGGACGAGAAGAAGAAGAAAAGGAAGGCAAGCCAAAGAAGAGTAGGACTGGAGAGCTGCTAAGTCGTGATACGTGTGATGGCAAATCTCGCCACATTTGCAAAAGTTCAGTACAAGTAGTACCTAGCTCGGGGCAAGGCAAGGATAGATGACAGTACACACACAGCAATGCAGTGGTTGAGTAAAGTTTGGATCATTTCGCTTTCGTGAAACTTGACGGTAGTAATGGTAATACCTAATCATAGACCCTGATATCCCTGCGCTCCAGTTCTCCCTTGCTCACATCGGTCAGTAAACTGGCTTGCTTGTGATGGTGTATGTACTCGTTATCAAACCAAATCAGACAAACAAACAAACAAACAAACAAACAAACAAACAAACAAACAAACAAACAACAGGTATAGTACACGACATGCTAGTAGTGCCCCAGACGGAATGCAGAGGGGAATATGCAAATGACCAAAGGAGCAAAAAATACACAATGTTTTTCTTGTGATTTGTCGATTTGTCCTGTCTATGAAAATAGATACTTCTTGATGATCCCATGCCCTTGCTATGCTTCGCCATGAAAGAAAAAACTAAACTATCAAACATGCTAGTGGTATATGCAACCCAATCCTCTGCTCGGTCTGCTGACCCCGAGTATATGCTTTGCCCTCCCTCATGGGAGGGGGTCATTCCGATTTTATTCATGCAATCCCCATACGCCGTGACAATGATGTAAAAACAAAGGAAAGCAAAGCAAATAGGGAAAGGATCAAGTGCACCCTGTGCACTGCTGAGTAAAGCGACCAACTGTGGTTTCTGACCAGCCACGGAAGAAATAACAAGTATAAAGAAGGAAGCTCAACTTTCGGAGAAATATTTAGAAAAAGAAGAGAATTTGGCTACAACATTGTGCATGTTGGGTAGCAGCTTTCAAGGCAAGCCCAGAGAGCAATTAGTGAATCAGCACCAAGATTGAAGATGGACTAAAGAGTTATGTGGAACTCTCAAAACTAGTCTTCTCTGAAGTGGGTTTCTCGATAGTCCCTCGTGGGCTAGTGTTCATGCGCGTCAAGACCTTGTTCAAGCCCTTGAGCTTGTTTCCTTCTGTAGCACGACGAGGTCCATCAATCATACGTTTCTCAATGGAATCAAGCTTGAAGTGGCAGAAAAGCGTGGAGAACAGGTATTGCGCCCCGTCGCCGTTGACCAGTGGAAGGGTGTGATAGCCTTGGCGAAGGTTGACGAGCTTGGCCATGTAGGATGCAATTCCATGCGCTTTGTTGTTGGGAGTCTCCCCATTCGGAGACAGCTTGACGGTCCACTTGACAAAGAGCAGTTCGGGATGCTTGGTAGTGACTTTGAAATGGAACTGCCCCCTATTGAACCTCGGCATCCAACCGTTCTGGCGAACGACCTCGGTGCAGCCTTTGAGGGGCGAGTCCATATCGTTCACTGGTTCCAGCTCATGTTCCCTTTGCTTCCCAGGTGGCAGACGCCCATCAATAATCTCAACTTCGATATAGGGGTTCATGTCCTTCCCAGCAGGCAGGTCTGCCGGTCGCATCAACTGCTGTGCTGACATGACGTTGATGGAGAAGGTGACAACATGCCTCTCCTTCTTCCCTGAAGCAATATCTTCGTTATAGGGCAAGACCTGGATATCACGAAGCTCCTTGGGCTTGAGAACATAGCCAGATGAGTCCGTGCTACCCTCGAACATGGCATGATTGATCTGCATGCCGAGATCGTACGTCTGCCAGTTCAGTGCAGCCATCTGCACACCGCGGCGCCAGTAGAGAAGGGGATCAAAGTTGCTGGAGGAGATCCGATGACCATCAGGGTAGACTCGCATCAGATGCTTCATGTTGTGGAGGTCAAGGGCACGCTTCTGGTCCTTTGAGCGGGAGTGCTTGGCGAAGCTCGACTCCATGAAGGAGAAGATGTGATTGAACGTCTTCGCCTCGGGCACGTCGAAACCTGAGAACTTGTTTCCGGCACAATAGACCCCCAGCTCACCCAAAGACTTGATGATGTTATTGGTCGAGCGGTCGCTGGTGGCCGTGTCGCTGCCACTTTCATTGTCGCTGGCGGCACCACTGAGCAGCTCAGGGCTGTCACCTTCATTGATAGTATTGACTCGGTTCTTGACGGCCAGTCGTTTGGAAGAAAGGCTGGGCGCGAGCAATGGGCTCTGCGGGACTGACTGTGATGGCTTGGAGGACGCACTTTCCGCGTTGGTGCCTCTGCTTAACGATGTCAAGCTATTGCCCCTCTTGCGTCCCACAAAAGACGAGCTGGCAGAACTTTCTTTAACACGAGGCTTCTTGACCTTGATCAGAATGCGAGACTTGAGCATCTCTAGAGGGGGGAATGTGTCCACATAGCCCTCCACGGGAGCGAGAAGCAGCTTTTCACCAAAGACCTCCTTAATGGTGCTAGCCATGATCTCTTGTTGAACATCGTTGCAATGCACTTCAAGAGAGATCCAGAGAGGATATGAAGATTTGACAAAGGCATACTTGTCAATGATAATCATTACCTCCCTGAAACTGATGGAGCTTGTCAATGTACGTCCGTGAACGACCGATGGAAGACCGTCGGACCCATCCCAGCAGTCTACCTCCACGCAACGACAGCCTTGGAGCAACGCCGACGTGTAACCCTCGACACTGGATTGGCCAGCTACCTGACGTCCAAGGAGGTAAGTGTTGTGAGAGCTAGAGATGAAATATTCGTTCAACGGATGATCAAACGTGTATTCTGCCGGCTCTTCCTTCAAAGGCCCGTTTTGCTTAGAAGTCAGGAAGCCGGCGAAGGCAGCAGCAGACATTACTTCTGCCGGGGTCCGCTCGGCATCTGGTTGCTCCATGACGTTGTCTTTGGCTAGACTGATGAAGTAGTGGAATTTCTGCTCCCAGCGCTGAGGGTCCGATGTCACATCCTCGCCCTGAACATCCTTGTTGAATTTGATGAACTCCTTGAGTGTCATGCCAGCATCAACCTTGCTCACGGCCTTTGCGAAGACTTGGTCGACCTCGGGACGCTGATTCAAGCGGCGAACAAACTCGATGAATTCATGGTAATTAAGATGCCCGCACGAACGCGAATCTGAAAGGCAAAAGTTGGCTTCAAGGGTAGCTTCGGAGTGATAAACGTGCAACTTCTGACAGATGCGCTTAACACCGGCGGGGTCAAGTTGATCGAGCTCCTCTTGTGTTGAGCGCGGCTGCTCACCAAGCTGCTTCTGTATCTCGGATTGCCAAAGCTGAGCAATTGCAGAGTAGTTGAAGGTCATGAGCGACATCATGAGGTCCTGGCGATGCTTCAGAATTGCCTCTAGGAAACTGATCCAGGCGTTGTAGGTGCTGACATCATCAGCAATAAAGTGAACAATCTTCGACCCAGGCTTCTTGGTAGATGCGAACATGATGGAGAATAGCGTTTTGCGGTCTGCAAGGCTGTAGTTCAACCCGTATTGTTGAACATCGACCTCTCTGCGGATGGCTGTAACGTCATCAACGTGAATGAACTTGTTTGGCTTTTTCTTGTCCCACGTAAGCCGGCTCGCGTCTTGATCATAGAATAAGCAAACACGCTTGCTGCGGCCTTTGCTGGATATTTTCCTGACCCAAGTGCCGTTTCGTAGACGCTTAGGAAAGATTGGTGCATCCATTGTCGTCGAAGTATCGAGCATGGATCCTGCGACGCTGTTTGACGCCGAGCCCTTTAGAAAACCATCAGGGCCAGTCTTCATGGACAACAAGTCTTCAACGGCGTCATCAGTGTCGGAATCACTTTGGGCAGGGCATTCGGGAGGTGCTGTCGTATTGCTGTCGCTCCGCCGGCGGATGAAGCAAGGGCCAACGCTAGTATCCCGACTCTTAGATGCCACAGATGATTGACGGCGCCTCGGGTTGAACTTGGATGCCTTGCTCGAAATGCGCCGAATGAGCTGGAACCCAGAGTTGGTACTGGGTGGGGTAGAAGCTGGAACTTCGGGAATCGTATTTGAAGAATCTCTCAAGTTCTGACCTGAGATTGGGGTAGAGACGATCGATTCGGGTAGCTGGAAATTAGCAGGACAAGAGCCTCCATCCCTCCCACGCATTGGCTCCGGACTCGGCTGAATTGAGGAAGAGGTAGTCAAGATAGCCGTGTCTGGAGACATTATGGGTGAGCCGTTCTGGGAATTTGAGGCTACTGATGAGCCGCTAATGGCGGAAGTAGGATCTGTTGTGGGTGTGTTTGTTTGTGTAGGGAATTGTGTCTGTACCTGGCTAGGGCCATGTGGTTTCGAGTGTGAATGGGTAGACATTGTTGTAACTCCTTTAGGTGTAGTTGATTGGCGATTGTGTTCGTTGTTATGCGACATGGTGCTTGTATGGCGTTTAGGAGGCTAGGAGATGGTAAGAGAAGCCTTCGTGAATGCCATTGACTTTTATAGGACCTAGTCAGTTACAGGAAAGCACATGGTGGAACGGTCCGCTATAGGGATGAAAAGTGTGGGGTGTAGCAATTGGAATTTGGAAAAGAGGGTGCCGGGTCGATTTGCTCTCCCGGATGCAATGGAGCAGCCGGCTGTCCTGCGATGGTGGTCCTGAAGGTTGATGGTGCGTATGTAGAGTGGAGGGGTGTTGGTACCAAGACCAGGGCCACGACGAGGGCGGTTTCTTGGCGGCAGAAGTGCTGCAACGATTTTCTGCACAGCAGATGTATGTCGAGTGGACCGGCCACGAGTAGAAGACCTAAATGACCTGTACTATTGCTGTAGGAGGAGCAGATCTAATCCCCGTTGAGATGGGCGCAAGGTCGCAGTCAATGCTGATGAGGTGGCAGCCGGCTGTGGAGGTGGTGTCTATGCAAGCTTCTGCTTTGGGCAGGACACCGAAGACGCTTGAACGGCTCCTGTCGTCCGGCAGGCAGGCAGAGCTGTTGTATGCAGCAAGGTCGACCTTTAGAACAAGACGGACAGCGGTCTGGTTCGGATTCGGACGCAAGGTGGCCACAGCGTACTGCTCGAACAATTCGGTTCCGTGACGAAAATACCAAATCTTCAAACGCTTCCAACTTGGAGCAGTTCGCCCAAATCTCAAAATGCACCACCAATTGTCCAATTCTGCAACTTGAAGCAAGTAGGCGGGGGGTTCGAGTCACTCGGTCTGACCTGGAAGGTCCGGAATCGGTATAACTGATATGCAAATCCCAGCGCAGAATGCACTAAAAGATTACAGAGAGGAAGGAAAGGATTGGTTCGGGTCCAGAAAATGGCTTTCTTTGGGGAATGTCGTCTGAATTGCCCTGTCGCAAGAGTTGTGATATTTGATGTTGTTGGTTCAAATCGAGGCAAAGTGGTGGTAGGTCTAGTCGTAAAGGTGGGTGGTGTGTCAGACGTTTTGGGGTGAGGTGTGGAGGGCGTAATTGGCGTTGGAAAAGCAGCTAAGGTTGGTTGCGCGCTGGAATTGCTGAGGTTGATCTCTGCTGCCCAGTGGAAGGTTTGGCGGAGGGAGAACGGAGAACGGCGAACGGGAACGGGGAAGAAAAAAAAAGTATCCAGCGAGACCTGAGCTGGCTGGCGAGGATTTGCTTGTGGCGTGATAGAATAGCGGGAAAGAAAGATGTTCTAAAAAGGCAAAAGGCAGGAAGGAAGGAAGGATAATGCCTTCCAAAGCCTAATTATGTGTAGCTGAAAGATCACCGGACCGGTAATATGCAAGAAAAAAAAACTGATAGATGAGCTGTTCAAAGGAGGAAGGGGGAAACCATTGGGGCTGGGCGTGCTATAAGAATCGCCAGTCTTTTGGGGAGGGGACCCGGGGAAATTGTGATGGGAAGAATTCTTTACACCGGCGGCGCTGGATACAGCCAAGTAGGTACCATAATTTTGAGTGGTGCGCGATGGGCGATGGTGGTGCTACTACGACTAGTACGGAGTGCTGCTCTCTGCGCTGGCCATCCACCCACTCAGCCCAGTTGGCAGTTAGTAGGTAGCTACTACTGAAAGCAAAAAGAATCCCAGGGGGGGTGCCAGCTTGCCGGACGTGGCAGAGGAGGGGGCGGAAGGGAGAGGGGCGTGGGCGTCTACAGTACCTAACGGAGTAGCGAGACAGAGCAAGAGAGAGAGAGATAGGGGGGGGCGTGTGAGGGTTGTGGGCGTAGGTGTGGGGCTGGATATTTTGATACAACAATGTCTGTGTTGACAAGGGATATAGGGGTGAATGCAGTAAAATTGAACAAAAACACCAGTTGAGGGTTGAGGTGAAGGGCTGGGCTTCTTCTGAATTGGGGAATTGAGAGCACCCTCCCCTGGGGAGGGGGGTGGTCTACCCGTACCTACAGTACGGAGTACCAATGGTGGTACAAGATGTACCTGCCATTGAGAGCCTTGCCCACAAACGAAACAAACGAGCTTCCACATGTTCTCAAGGTACCAATAATCTTCGTCCGTATCCGTAAGTATGTACTTGGACAGGGCATTGCGCCCAAAGTCGCATTGAAGCATACGAGCCATTGCACGGAAACGATGGATAGATTCCGTGTCGCATAAGGGACCTTGGTGCGCAGTACAGTGTGCAGTGCAGTGCAGCGCAGCGCATCAAGCAAGCCGCTGTTGTCACTGCTGGAAATTTTCTAGGGGACTTGTGGGGGATGCTGCATGAGCAGCCAACGGGGTGAAGGTACGCGTACCCTCTATCGCCTTGTGCCACTGCAACCAGTGCAGTATATGTACGGAAGTACATCTGTCGGCGTTTGTGGGCAGCCGTTCGGATCAACATTGTACTTGTAGTCATCTCTCCCTCCCTTTGCAATGATGCAGAGAAATGTTGCTAGCTAATAAGCACGGATATGCAACCCATAAAACTAGCACTCAATACATCCAATCTGAGCTGCATCAAGCATTCAACTAGAGACAGGGCCACATTACTCCGTACTACATGCACCAAATTTTCCTAACTCATTGTCTGACAAGCTGTACCTATCATGGTAGCCTTGGAGAGACAAGGCTACGGAGTCGCGTTTTTTCAGGGATCGGGATATGGACCGGTCAGAGGAAACTTCGCCACTTGGGGCCAATGGCACGGGAAGAGGGAGAGAAGGAAAAGGAGAGCAATTACGGAGCCCACAGCGTCAAAAGAGCAAAGGGGACGAGGGAAATGTCCCAAACGGTCATGACAGTGCTACGCGTCCTTTCTGAAGCAATACCCACTTTTACTGCTGCTCACTGCTCATCCTTGAGTACCCCGTACTGGTGCTGGTGCTGCTAGTACTAGAGTTGTAGTCCCCTGGAGCTCGACCCTTTCAAGCATGCATGCCCATGTGCCATTCTCCAAGCCAGGGTCGCCCTCTTTGTTGCGCCACACTTGGGTGGACTTGCGGCTCTCATACACAACCAAAGGTCCCAAACCTGCATTAGCGTGAGGCGCTGCTACATAAGGTAATCACTCACTTTTAACTTATGATAACTGAGAACATACATGCTTAAAATACACAATAAATATAGATCCTACAGCAACTTTATGTTCATTGGATGAGGTGCATCCTTTTGTTGAATCAGTGTATTTGCAATGGAGCCGGGGTGGTTTCGGGTTGACTCACTGCACACTGCACGTCGGTTACACTGCATGTAAGTAAGTACGTGTACGGAATGAGGCTCAAAGCGTACAACATCGGTGGAAGAAAATAGGTGTGCGCCTGCACATTGTACACCCTCACACTTTTCGCCAAGGCGAGGCTGTAAGAAAATGACGAGTAGCCAAGCCATTATAGCCGCTCGCTTAGGTTTACGTATCAAGAAAATTCTTCCTGGCTCCTTCCTGCTCTTTTGCAAAGAGCTTTCTCTACCTATGAGCTGTCTTTGTTGGGGAAGGCACTGCCTGTCAATGGGACCTGCCAACTTTTTCTTTTGCGCCTGCTGCACGTAAGGCACGGCGGCTACTACCATGCTTGATGGTGATCATACGATGCGCAATCCATCTTCAACTTACTTTTGCGTTTGCTCACGTGGACCAGTCCGAAACACGGACTCACCGTATCTTCTGTCGCAAACTTGAAGAGTCATTCCAGACATATGTCGACCCATTTGAGCCCAATAGCAGTCCAAGGCGCCCTGAGCCCACGTTTATTCGCTGCAAGTGATCTTAATGGCCAGTTTATCGGTAGAAGGTTTGTCAAAAGCCTAAACCGATGAGCAGAACGACTTGGCCGGTATCGGTGTGAAGCTGACAAGTACAAGGACGAAGCAGACGATGCTTGGCATACGGTTTCACCAAGACCAATGGTCTCAACTAGGGACTGATTTTAGATGTGTGTTTTGAGGGTGGGCAGGCATGTTTGTCTCTGGGTTTGCCCATGCTACTGCTAGCTGCGAGTTACTCAATGTCACGCCAACTCTCGCCTGTACAGCCACCAAGTTACAGGGACTAGGTCTCGATGCGTTCGACCATCCCATTGCGATGCATGTTAATCCATGGCTCCTGGCTTTCCCCAAAACTTACATGCCCGGGGCTCAATGCAAAGGTTCCCAGGCTGACGGATGACAGGCGTCATATACAAAACTCTATTGACTTCGGTCGTGAACTTGGTAGGCCCACAAAGTCACTACGGACGTAGCTTCGTCGGCCGACTTCAGCACCATCTTCGGTACACTCCATACGCTCAGATAGCTGGATCTGATGGAGCCAAAGCTACAAATTTAGGAGACAACCAAACAATGACAGTAGGGACATTGAGACATGCCATTGTTTCCCGCATCGCACCGAGCGAATCACCTGGCTTGCACGACAGCACTATGCTTTACGACGCAAGGTTGGCTGCAGTAGTATTGGCATCCCCGCACACGGAACACTGCAGCGGTAGCGGGCTGCTGCCCACTTTGGAGCCGACTTCGCCGCGGGTACTCCGTACCGAGGAAGACACCCAAACTTGCACGAACATCTCCTAAGCTGGGGTTGGCCTTGATTGGCGAATAAGCTCGTCGAAGGAGTATCTATCTGCTCACATTTTCAGGCGCTTGCGAATCTAGACATACAAATATTGCCCACCCGGTCATGGACATAATATATCGAACCACACGTGCGCAGAATACAACCAAATATGGGCGGTATTTTGGACCTCTAAAAGGACTGCTGGGTGTGGCCTTGGCACGCACATCCACACGCAGTCACGATACCACTCACCATGGTCGGAAATTCCAACGTCCAAGCCTCCACGCCAATCAAAAGACATTTCGACGCCCAGCTGGTTTCACCGACTTTTGCGAGCTCTGGCTATGGCGTCATGCTTAGAAATTTTCTCGAGCTCACTTGGCGCCGCCCGTACGCACCCGAATCTCGTTGTACGCAGCAGACTGACGCTCATCATTCGTGATGATCACAAGTGCGGTGTGCTTTTCGAAGTTGAAGCTCCGAAACATTTGTCCACAGCGCTTGTCCTCCTAGAAAGGAGGCACGTTCTGGCCTGGCACCAGCGCTTCGGAACCTAAAGGCACAGCATGCCCACTTCTCCCTTTCTAGCGATACGTTGAAACACCATGACGTCCTTCCTCCCCTCGAATTATCCAATCGGAGAACCATGTGCTAGCCGCGATGCGAGTCCCCGCGCCCGGCGGAAACAAAAGAAGAAGAAGAAAAAGTACCCCGTACATATATGAGCGCACGCCGCTCTGTGCGGGCTGAAGCACGTTGAGGCGTCCGTGTCGCCTGCTTCTCAAATTCTTCCACGCATAAACCAGTCTCAGGCCCTAATGTCTCAGTCTGGTAAATAATGTCTATGTCATTGCCTTGACAGACTTGCTATTGTCTATTGCCGGGCAATACGGAGTACGGAGTAACATGTCTGATCATCTTGAGGTGGGGTTCATCAATCCCTAGGAGACCTTGACGAGCCACAGGATAAAAAAAAGAGAGAAAAAAACACCAGCCTAACTTGGCGTCCTTCTCCATACATAAAAGGTCTTTTTTTACAACTAGAAGAGACTAGACGGATAGACGAAGTACTCTACCTCCCTTGGTAGACAAAGCCGACTGTCAGTGGCAGGCAGATGTGACGTATTAGCCCTCTCCATCCCCTGAAAAGGGATATCACAAATATGCTGGCCCACTCTGGATCCTCGATTTGTACTACAAGCTTTGAACGTCGGGGGCATTCACTGTTATGGGAAGAGGGAGAGCCAGACTCATCTGTCAATATGTCGACTTGCCCGCTCATGCTGTCGACCATGTAGGATTTTTTCTCAAAGAGCTGAAGGACGAACCTCTCCCAGGCTTGCCAACAAAGTCACATCAAAAGGCTAATTCCAGTCAGCGTGAGTGGCATGTCACCTTAGCCAAGAGACTTGGCTAACTTGTATAGTAGGTACATACGAGTATTTTCAAGTCACAGCGGACACATTTCTTTCCCTTTCCTTGAGGTGGCCAAGCTGGAGTCCTGGACCACGTGAGCCGAGTGCGAGCCAACTTACACGAGCTTTCGCGCCAGCAGCGTTCCACCTCCAATTGAGCATTACTGGCCCAAGCTGTTAAGGCTGAAGTCGTCCATGGCTTGGCTTGACTACCAAGCGACGTTGACCCATGCCGAAACCCGAGGTCGTGCCGTATTTTTCTTGAGCTTACCCTCTATGCTTGCAAAGAGCAGGCTAATCGAGCAATACCCGTTACATGCCAAGATATTACTAGTGCAGCGCAAAATGCGTTGCGCCCTTGGCCCGGCTATGGATAGCGACCGGATCTCCCAAGGGATCTCCAATCACCAGCAACAGTTGGTGAACGGGCAACCAAGCCATACCCCTCAGACAGCCCTCCAAAATGCCCTCCACACTTCTCGTACCACCAACCGCTTTGCCAGGTGTAACGCTTAGCGCAGACCCTGCACATCAGAGTTTTTTCTTGCACCTCTTCAGTAATGAATGTTCTTGTGGACCATGTCGTTCGGAACTTGCATTTCAAGTTCTAGATTCGAACCCTTCTGGTATGGCCCCTGCAAGGCAAAAGAGCTGAAGGAATCATCCCAGGTTGCAACCTATCTCTCTACCTTTCACGGGCAACTTTCTATGAAAAACATCATTTTGCACCTCATGAACGATTGGGACGGTCTTCATGCAGATTATTCTGCGTATACTCACGAAACAAGATAATAAGATGTCATTGTTGCAAAAGTAGGGATGTTTCCCACCATATCGATCCTACCGCGAGTGCATTCGGTCTCTCGGCGCCCGTATTACACAGACATTGTGTGATGTTATTGGTCCCGAGCTAGGAAGATTTCAAGAATCGGGTTGTTTACGCATTCGGTTGCTTCCTCGGATCGACTCCACCCGAATAAGAAGCCTTCGCACGATACGGAGTAATTGCGAGCGAAGCAAGCAAGCAAGCAATCCAATGATCGACCAGGTAGTATGGACTATGGTTGGGGTAATAAGGGACCATAAGCAGGGTACCCCAGCAGACCGCTCCTCCGACAAACAACCACAAACTGCACGATAGCGCACTTGTACGGAGTACAACTACAGATGCAGCAGAGACAATGGATTCACATGCATCAGACCAATCGTACACTGATTATGTAGCGCAAATTCACTGCTCTCGGCTCTTATACAAGTTGCTCCTATACAACTTAACCTCGTGTTATCACTATTACGGGTATTAGACAAAGACGTATGGATTACTTCCTTGATTGTTCAGCCACACCCCGCAGGAACCTCAGCCAAATTACCTGCTGATATCAGTCTCGGATAAAAAAGAAAACGCTCCAAGATGACGCCCTTATAGCACCCAGGGTTCAACTCCAATGGTTGATGACGGCATATTATTTTGATCTAGATTTCTCACTACTCCGTACGGAGTACTCTGCGCTAACTTGAGGTCGAATGCACTTAAGCTCTGGCGAGCTGCGGGTATTATGTCTTGGCGACCAGGGTCAAGCATCTTGCTAGGCTTGGCCGTGGTTATTTGCGCCTTGACAAGTGAAGATTGTGGCTTCACGAACTAATTCGATATCTCGATGGTACCCAGAGAAGCCAGCACATTACACGAAAGCCTTTATTCCCCATTCGCCACGGAAAAATGAGAGCGAGCATCGAAGCAGGGGCGTTCACAGGACTTCAGATGACCTTGTCCACGGAGGCCAATGACTTATCATATTTGCAAGACGCACCTAACAAAACGGATGAAAATTATTTCCAGATTGATAGCGATGGCGCGGCCCATTGCAGATGTCGATCGCCTTCGTATCCGTTCCAGAATCCGGCGAGTTGCGTGATAACGCCCCGCTCGACAACAGTGAGGCTTGCTGTGTTGTTGCGTACTAGGTTCAACAAGGTATTTTTTGCTGCACCTACAGGGTCACGTTCAGACCAATGGCTTTGCTCAATCGGCGCTCCCTCCACGGCAGTTCAATCCCATTTCTACCCAGCTATAACTTCTTACTCGACACGATCACGAGGAGGTGGAGTGTTCGCAACCGATCGTACAGTTGTCACTCATCTGACCAGTATGAGCCGCATAAGCCGGCGGAGAAGTTCACTTCAGATGCACGGCCCTGGCATTTTACGTCGGCCTCGATGCGGCATGCGCCTCTGGCTAGACGGACTTGCAGCAGCGCGCATTGACATGACCTGTTGGCTGGTATAAGAATGATTAGTGGCTATTATTCCACTAATCTCACTGTACATATATGTACGGAGTAGTATGCATACTATTACTATGTGCGTACAATTGGCTGGAGACTCGATTGAGCAAGGCCAGGACTAACTAAGGCTGCAATGTTTGGATGGTGGCCTCACCGGCGTGGATGTTTTTTTTTTGTTTTCTCCCAGTTCAAACCCAGGAACTGAAAGGGCACCTTTACGCGTTTGCTTTATACGACAGGTTTTCTCTGTTTCCGTCAATCGATGTACGGAGTAATACTAGCCACAGAAAGCCGCCATTTTCAGTGTTAGTTTGCAGCCCGTGACCTGCAATTTCTGAACGCACGGGCGAAGCCGTTTGCCTCTTTCAGCCGTCTATCTAGTCTCGGCCCGTCCCCCTCCCTCCAGCACTCCAGCCCCCACGTGTTGGTGGATTTTTCATCACATCTCACCTACATGGCCGTACTGTGTGGATGGTTGTGGAGGGTACAGCATCACTACTGTACATGCAGCTGGTTGGGGCCGAGATCGAGGTTCTACAGTACGCAAAAGTCTTTAGCAGCCCCCGCTTAGACAAGCCGTGGGATTGGGACATTGACCATTACATCGGGACTCGGGGCAAGCTTGCGGGTGGAACAGGCGCGACTTGACCAGAGATGTTATGCGGTAAGCGCATCGAGCGCCGATTGATAACTGACAGCAACTGTACTCCGTAATACCACGTCAACTTCCGTGGTACTTGAGACAGTGGCCACTCGACAGGCTAAAGTGACGATCAGATGCCACCCGGGATAGAAGGCTCGTGATGGAAGCGTTGGTGATCGAATTGGGATGAGGCAGCTTCAGCGGCCTAGGCTTGATTGAGTTGAAGGTATTTGATGGATCACTTCCAGAAGGATCCTTGCTTCGCCAGTCTTACACCGAAGCGATATCACATCATGGGTTCTGTTATTTCTGATACTTGAGTTGTCGCCTGACGCCGTTTAACTCACGTGTGTAACATTGCAAGCAGTAAAGTATCGGTGAGCATGATGCACAGCACCTAGAATTGACCCATGAGAGCTCACCATGCAAAGAGTCTAAATCTGACTTGTCAATTGTCATGTTGAAAGACCCTTTGATACCATGGAGCTGAGCTTTTTTTTTTTTGGGGGGGGGGGGGGGGGGGGGGGGGGGTGTCGGGGCGGGAGGGGG
>PXOB01000231.1:0-40801 GCA_003012115.1 Trichothecium sympodiale
ACGGCCTCTTATTCGCTAAGTCTAAAATCTGAAATGAATTCACGGCCTCTTATTCGCTAAGTCAAAAATCCGAAAAAGCCCGACTTGAAATTTTTGGAAATTTTAGCGTCAAGCGAGCACGAAAATTAAGTTAGACCCACCTTGCGGAATAGTTATTTTTTCCCTAAGGCCTCAAAGATGTAGCGACCTACTGGACAGGGGCTATGATTGGTCGGGAAAGCTCGGCGAAGGAACGGATAAGAGGTACTTCATTTATAGGGTGATTTCGGTGGTATCATATGTACCCAAACGGGCCTCTCTTGCTGAGCATCCGCGTTGTGCTTAAAAGAGCGGGTCGCTACATCTTTGAGGCCTTAGGGAAGTCGACGGGATAGTTTTGGCCGAAAACTGGGCCTTCACCGAATCTAAATTTCACTGAATCTGAATTTCACGGAATCTGCTGGCTCGTCAAAAGACTTCAAAAATTTCAACGTCAAGCGAACGCGAAAATTAAGTTAGACCTACCTTGTATGACTAGACTTTATTTATAGGAAACCGGGCAGTAATGATGGTAAAGAACGTGGGCGTTTGTGAATCGGCGTTAAGCAGGACAATTGTAGTACTCCGTGCTCCGTCCCGTACTTCGGTCATTAAATCTCAAAAGCTGCCCGTAAGCGTTGCGCAAGCTTGCGATCCCGCCGCCTAGACCTGCATCTACTTGTAGGCTCGACCTAGCCCCAAGGTGAGACATCGACAGTGCTCTGAGAAGGGGCATCACGCGTACGGGGTACATCTGAATCTGAGTCAGGAACATGCATGGTGACAAAACTCATTAGTGCTCTGCTAAATCGTACAAGTTACAGGTCTGTGCGGGCTCTGCTCCGGCCTCTCAACCAGGCGGGCGTTGCGTCTGTTGCTGTTGCGGGAATCCCCTCGGCGCCTGTCCCCCCTGATCAATCTCGTACAGCTCATTGTCGTCGTCCCTTTCGCTATTCCACCGCGCGTCCTCGGCCTTTTCCTTCTTCTTGCGACGCAGATGCAGCCACGTCAACGTGCCGGCCGTCGCGAGGATGAGGGCAGCACTAATCATCAGTCAGTTTTCCGTACTAAAAGTTTCCCAATTGATGGGCCCTTGAGGCGACCGTGAGGCGGAACATGGGCGCCAAGGAGGAAATCAAGTGGGGGGCGACGAGATGGGGGAACCTGGGGGGAGGGAGGGGGCCTTTTTTCGCTGGGCAGTGTGGTTGCTCACCCGATTGAGAGTACGACCGCGATCGTGATGCGCCTCCGATCTGCAGGTGTCTCGCGAGCGCTCAGTTCAAGTGGTAGCGTGGTAGCGATCATCTTAGCGAGTGCGTGTAGCTGGATGGTGTTTTGAGGACGGAGTTTTAGGGTTTCTCATCGAAGCTTTTGCATTTGCGAGAGGGAGGTTTTTTTTTAGTGTGTGTGTGCGTGTGCATGTTTCTGGCAAGTTGTGTTGTGCATGGATTTCTATATGTACATACACAGGCAAGCGAGAAGCAAATGTGAAACTTGGGCGGTTACGACGGGAAAGGAGGTGGCGTCTGATTAGCTTCCCGTATTCGGTGTTCGGATGTTTAAGCCGAAGGAGCAACCCGTTTCTTGTTTGCTTTCCTTTGCTGGGTCGGGCCTCTCCTTCCCTGCATTCGTCTGATTTATCTGCCTCATGTTGATGTCACAATGGCCAAAAATCGGGTTTCGAGCAAGGGAAAGAAAGTGGAAAAGTGACTCCTCAATCTGGGTCGGAGTTGCCCATTCATTCATTGGCTTGCATGTTCTGACGTAGGTGGTTGTTGTTTCCTTGATTCACTGCTGTGACACTGTGGGCTCGTGCCTTCCCGTTCACGACGTCAATGCGGGGATGGCAGCTCGGCGGCGCCCCTAGGTACGTACCTAAAGTACTCCGTAATGTACAAGTAGCACAGGCAACGCCTCTTGCGACTGGCAGGCTCCCCTTACAAGTACGGAGCAATGGTACGCCAAGTCACCAAAATGTCACAAGAAGCACACCAGGTTTCCGGAAAGATGCCGGCTGAAAAGATATCTCTAACACGACAATGAATGTTTGTAATCTAACAACCTTGTGTTGATGAAAAAGGATTGCGACATCCTTAATCTAGCTGTACAACGCTAAGGGTGACAAGGGCTATCCTTCCGGTCAAGATCCGAAAAAAGGGACTGATAAGAAATACTTTGCGCACCACCTAATTCATGCGATTATGGAAGTACTGCACAACACCTCGCTTGCAAAGCGCTGCACTGCAAGCGACGAGGCTAACATTTTGACTTTTCCGCATCAAGAGTTCGTGTGACTACTTTAGCTGAAGGCTCCGCTAGGGCTCGATGTTATCCTCCGTAGCGCATGAAGCGATGAAGATGGATTGGTGTGGATGTCAAGTCAAAAACTTTGACAGCGTTGTGTCAATCTGTTCCTTAAAAAAAAGCGGGTTTCTACATCGGACTTCTCAAAGAAGATCGAGGGGGATAATGTGTTTGATAACGTGATGAAGCTCAAAAAACGGCCAACGGTGAGAGAAATCCTGGGCCAGGATGATCACCGTGATCCCTTCCCTCCCCCCCCCCCCTTTACCCCTTCCCCACAAACGCAGATTTGAATGCAGGGTCTCTAACGACTGCATCAAAACTTTGCCCAAAAAGGGCAGCTGGAAAACGTTTCGATCTGTCGGGTCCATACAGCCGTCGTGAAATTCATTTGTGTGAACCAGATCGACAAAATAATTCAAGGGTCATCCAGAGTTTGGGGCGTGTTCGAGAAACAGATGCGATGAAGATTGACCGGCGCTCCTTGATGTCGAATAAGTTGTATGATCGGCGGTAATCTCCCGCGTAAAGCTGGGTACACGACCCCATAGCTAGGGTACCCAGCGATCATGAACAAAAATTTTATCGAATTAATTTGAGTCATGCGGCTCGCTTACAAGTACAAGTATATGCTAGTTTTATGCCCAACCACTCTTGTTTTTCCATGGTATGGCAAGCGCGCCTAAACTTATTTTTTTGTGACAGGTCACTTGCGGCGGTAAAGATGCTAGCCTCGTCCAATGCCGCTCCACATTAGATAAATCGCCCGAAAGAAGATTCACTGGTTCTGTCGGAGAAAAAGAGGCCCATTGGTCATGGTATTGAGTTTTTGTCGAGTTCGGTTGTCGAGAGAAATAAAAGAAAAATAAATCAATAAAGATCATCGGTTATTTGTGTTGCGAGTTTTCTTCTGCCCTATGTAGATTATCTACTCCGTAGCCCCAGTCCGTCCTGACTCCGTCCCTCGTAAAACGCTCACCGAAAAAACAAACAAATAAAACAAAAGAAAAAAAAGCAAGTCGCCTAATAAGTCATCTTCCTTTTAATGTTCCTCATGCGGCAGCTTACGCCGATTCATATGTAACCGTAATCTCTGTAGTGACGGTCACGATAATCTTGATCCTCTTGGCGTCAATGGCCGCGGCTTCGAGGGCCCCGGCGCGTTCACTGACGACGGCCTGGGGAATCTCGCCGCAGCATATAAAGTACAGAATGGGCTTCTCGAGACCTTCCCTGTAGACCAGCTGCGAGGCGGTAGGCGTGACGAGACCGCTGAGGAGCGTCGTCACCTCGCCCTTGTGCGTTTCCGGGTCAATGTCGATCCTGAAGAGGGTTCCCCCGAGGTAGCTCGTCGTAAAGGCGACGGTGCCGTCCCTGAGCAGGCTGAGGCCGTCGACGTACTCCATGCCGTCGGCCACGAGCTCCGGCTTTCCAGAGAGTCTGATGTCGCGGCCCCCGTCCAGCTCGTCCACCTTGATGCGCCAAAGCTCGCCGGTGCTGTGGTTGGTGTAAAACATGTGGCCGGCGCCGACGCGGACTCTGTTGACGCCAAAGAGCTCCGCGTTTGACTTTGACTTGACGCTCGGGTCGTCGGCGAGGAGGATTTCTGACGTCCTTGCCGTAATGTCCACCCTCCATATGCAGCAGTTGCCCGTGTCGGCGGTGATGAGGATGTCGTCGGATATGACCTCGACGCCTAGGCAGTAGACGGCACCGGGTATCTCCATATGTTTGGTGATGGTCGGGACGCTGCCCTCCTCGGATGATTCAAACGTTAGACGCCATAGTGTGGTGTCGCTGAACTTGACGGCTTGCCAATCTGCCCGAGCGGTGATGACCATGTATTCCTCCTTGCCCGTCCCCGTGATCTGGGCAATGCTGTTGATCGTGTCCGCGACGTCGGCAAAGTCGTGGAGCAGGCCAGAGTCGTTGTGCGTCTCCTCTCCGCTCCCGCTCTCGCTCTCGCTCCCCGTTAGGTTTGTTGATGGGATGCGGTAGAGTTGTGTGCGGTCGCAGCGGGCCGCCAGTACTTCCCCGCAGGGCCGGACGGCGATGCCCTCTATCCAGGCCGGCTCGGGAAGCTGGTCGACGAGGACGATGTCGTGGAGATTGTGATCTATCGGTTCTGACCGCGTAGACGTCGACATGGCGAGGCTGAAGTATGTTTTTTTCTGAAAGTGGGAGGAGGGGGGAATAGGTAACAGGTTCGTAATGTATACTCTAACACATACACTTTCTCACTCACTTCTTTGTAAAGGAATTGGGGAAAATGGCAAGGGAAGAGCTGAAGGAGGAGCTGAAGAAGAAGGGCAGGAATATCGAGTTATTAATTCATACTATGGCCTTGGCACTTTATTAGCTCTCTCTACACTGTACAGTACCCGCACGGTTGGGCAGGTGCTTTGTTTCCCTAGTACGGATTGGATTTACTACGAGAGATTTTATTCCTGCGCAGCAAATTCCTACGAAGAAACTTGATATCCCCCAACTTGGGAAAAGGAAAAGGACCCCTAGTGAGGAGGAGGGGGGGATGTGCAGGGAACTTGATTGGCAAAAACCCAGAGCCAGGGCCGCGGATCCTCCTTCAGCACAGGCAGGCAAGGACCGCCGCTGCAGAAGAGGGCGCCGCGCTAGGCCCCCCGCGGAAGAGGGGTTGGTTATACGCTGTTCGAGAAGGGGGCACAAGTTTGGGAAGCGAACGGGGTTACTTGGAGAGTGGGAAGACGGATGGCGTCTTGGCGATGACTTTTGGGACCGATTTGTTGGGTTGCCAACCACCAGTCCATCCACCGCCCTTGTCCCTTTTGTTTGACCAAGATTTGCGGTGGGATCCTTCGCTTGCTTAAATCGTGGGAGGGAAAAGTGATCCGTACGGGGTACATACTACCGGCTGGTTGTTGATGAATGATGATCTTGACGTGCTGGCAAGGGGGGGCGCTATGACTTGATGAACATCCTGATTAGACCATTCATGCTTTATCTCATGTTTGGTCAGATATCAGATGCAATTGACCATTAGGACTCCGTACGGAGTATAAGGCTAACTATACCTAGTGAAGTTTGCGACCCCACTTTAGGATATATCTAGGGGCTTATTAATTACTCCGTACTTGCTGACTACGTACCTCGCAACTGCAAACAATATTGAGTCGGGGCCCTAGAGTTTGTAGTAGTTTTGATGCACGCTTACTGTTGGATTGCGGATTGTTTAGCTTGACAAAACATGCCGCCAATCAAGGCATGGAAATACTATACAATTAAGACATAGACGTCTTATAAGGACACTACTATCTCCGAGCTCTTCTACACGATATAGATATCCATCTCCTTTGATCAAATCGTTACCCGGAGTAGTACTCTAGGGTAGTAGGAAGCCCTAACGACTTCGAAAAGCCCTGCGCTTGCCGGGTTAGACATTGAAAGCAAGCCCTAGGAGAAAAAAAGTTTGTAAGCATAATTATGACGGGACACTAATTTTTGGTTCTGAACTATGGGCCGTGGTGTGTTGTATTTAGCTCTTGACTGCCTATTTTATGCGGCTTTGCGAAAGGGGACCTCCTGCTTTGTTTCCGATGGACAGAAATAGAGATGCCATGTCTTATTACTACAATGATAATAACAGATTATTAATAAATCGGTCGAACATAAGGGGAAAGACTTGATGTCAGGTTGGTATGCGTCCCCGCAAGATCACTTGCCGTGTATTTAGTTGGTTTCCTGCGCCCACGAGGCGAAGAAACGTCGGCGCACTGACGAGCCCACCTTTGGCCCTCCGATTTGGCATCATCAGCGAGCCGGCGCCGCCCACCTCTCCGCTCGGTCCCGCCTCGTTCCGACATGTCTCGGCGCTAGTTTAAAGATTTGTGATTGGACCACATGATGTTTCAATGTTTAATTCTGTGCTTCTGGGCCTGTGATCTAAATGAAACTATTAGGTTTCGCTGGTACAAGAAGTCGTCGGACGAATATAGCTCCTCCACTCAATGCAATGCTGTCGCCAAAGTCGTCACAGCTTTTGTAATATGAAATGGGCTTTGCTCTCCTAATCATACCGTCTACGTTGATTGAAACAAAGATGGACATGGGAAATTTAAATGTCACTTCTGTCATCCCCGTTATTGCCCAATGTCGAGGAATTGTTTATAGCTGATGATGGCTTACTGAAGCTGCTGGGTATGATGGCCAACTTGAAAGTGAGTCGTGCTGGAGATGGGCAACAGTGCAGAGCCGACTACCACACGTCATCTTTGTCGGATAAACAATCAAATGTGTGCATCTTGATGTTGCCGTCTTCCTATAACTTTCACTGCGGTCTCTCCCTCATCATCTTGAGCAGTTTGCAGTGCATGAGAATACTAAACCCGGTGAGCTGGATCATCAGCAGTACCACAGCCAACCTGCTGCGCAATTTTGGCGGATGCTCAGCGCCCTCGCTAGTGAGGAAAGCACTTGGTGAAGATGGTATTGGGATCTGGTCCTGACGATACGTTGATGTGAAGACCCCGAGTGTTATGCTGTTTGATAGCAAGTAGGATTCATTCACTTGAACATGAGTGAGATGGCCCGCTTTGCAGTAGCTTTGATCTAGTCCCTGCCCTCATCCCGTTGGATTTGCTTGCTTTATGGCGCAAGTATAAGCTCTTGGGAGGGGCGGAGTGAGATTCCAGAACGGTTGAGGTTCGAAGCATTTCCAACGTATGATTAATTTGCAACAAATCACTCCTCAGAAATAAGTCCAGGCCAAGGGCCGTTGGACGGATTTCCTATACACGGCGCCGTCCCTCATTATGAGGAACGGCTTTCTTGGTTGTAAATTGCATCTTGGAGACATCCCCAAGAGCCAATCGCCAAGCAGCTTCATCACGATTAATTGCAAAGGAGAAGGTCGAAAGAACGTAAAAGGCTCGACTCCTCCGACTCTTCAATGTTGTTCCCCGTGGAGAAATCTTCTAGGAGGCAGCTCAGGGGTTTCGCGCAGTGCCGGGGCCTCTCTGCATATTTACTGCATCGCTTGGAATCTGCAATAATAACATCGAGCTTCGCCAATTGTTCCTGGCAAGCCCAGAGCTGGGACTTTGCCAAGCATTTTGCGCATCAAAGTTGCAAGGTTATCAAATAGACGTCATCCTCGTAAGTGGCGATGCCCCGGATCAAAAGAAGCTCTGGGGTTGTTGAAAACTCATCAATCTCGTCATCAAATGAAGGCTGAATTCCTGGGCAACTTCCCTGCCGCCAATACCTAGTTGGGGCGATTGATAAATATCGTAGTTGTCGCCCTGGATGAAACTCGGGGGAATTTGTGAGTGTGTTTGGCATTGTTCAATTCGATGGGCGTTTTCGAAACTATTCCCCAGATCTCATCGCCGTTCCGGTAGAAAACGTGTGACGTGAAAATGATGAGGGGTTGAAGAAAAAAAAGTCTATCCGATTCATGCCCATTTACATAACATTGAATAACCAAAGTTTGGCATCTAAATAAGGACAGCCGGGTTAGCTCAGTTGGTTAGAGCGTCAGACTTTTACGAACCTTCTCCGTTATCTGAATGTCGCGGGTTCGACCCCCGCATCTGGCGATTCTTCTTAAAACTTTTTTCCCCACCTATAAAATTTTGGTCAAAAGTTTAAGCTATTTCCCCCCCCCTTTTTTTAGGGAAAGACCCTATTATCGATTGGATTCACTGAGGTTATTGTCGACAGGGCTACCGAGATAGTAGGAGAGGTTCTTGGAGAGAGGAAAGAGATGTATAAAATATAAAGAGAAGTAGTGGGGAAGGGGAAAAGAAGATACTTGAATCCGTATTTTCCAAGGACAATCACCAGCGGGTATTATTTTTATCTGATATTTCGAGCATTATTTATGTCTGATATCGCATCTATAGAGCTTCACTTTACTTCTGTCACGAGGCAATGCGAGATTCGAGCTTCCTTCTAGTATAAATATTGCCCTATTGCTAGGAGTTATATTCAAGTACGTAGTCAGACTGCAACGATACGGTGTCGAGTGGTGCCATTTTTCGCCATGGCGAAATCTTTTTTTTTTGTATTGAATAGTACAATGATAGGCATGAAAGGTCAGTGTCAGATAAGACGAGGATTCAAATTGATATTTCTAGCTCTTTTACTTACATCTCTCCTTTTTTGCTGGCCCGCCCGTTGTTCTTCAACCTCTTCCTGTTCCTCTTCATCTTGCTCTTGCTCTTCCTCAACCTCTTCCTCAACCTCTTCCTGTTGTTTGCCCTCCTCTTCTCCCGACCTCTTGGCCCTGTCGTGCAGCTCGTTGAAGCGCTTGACGGTCCAGTCGTAAACGTTGTCGTAACGGAACCCTTCTTTAGAGAATCGGCGTCGAAACAGCTGTCGAAGGTATTGATAATTGGGCTTCTGCTCGAAAGCCAGCGACTGTACATGCTTGAAGTAGTCGACGAACTCGCCCGGAAGCCCTCGGCACAGCTCCTCCACCGGCGTCTTCATCTTTATTTCTCTGACCTCCTCTTGGTCATCCATTTGGGTCCAAGGTAGGGAGCCTTTAAGGAAGTAGACGAGGCAGTAGCCTAGCGACTCTAGATCATCGCGCCAGGATGGTGTTAATCGTATTGTGAGTTGATGAGATAAGAAAAAAGAAAAAAGAAGAAAACTAGAGAGAAGACTTGTTGCAACGTACAGGTGTGATTGTGCACATTGATGCTGGCATAATGTACAGTGCCCATGAATTCTTCCATTTGAAAAGGCTTTTGGGGAGGATTTTTCCACACCCACGATAAACCGAAATCGACAAGGTAGAGCAGGTTCCCTTGGCGGCCGGTGCCCATCAGCAAGTTTGCAGGTTTGATGTCGTTGTGCACACATCTTTTGTTGTAGAGGTGCTGAAGCCGGGAGATGGCCTGGTCGGCAAGTAAAAGAACCGTCTTTAGGTTGAAGGATTTTTCGCAGTAGTAGAAGAGGTTCTGGAGCGTCGGGCCGAGGAGGTCGGTAACCAAGACTCCTACTGTATTATCCGCAATGTCATAGCACAGAGGTCTCGGTATTCCGACGCCTGGCTGCAATGCCTTGAGATCTACATACTCCCATCCAGCTTGATCTTTACGTCCCTTGTTCATGAAGACTTTAATGGCGACGCCCTCATCAGTCTCGAGGTCAACTCCTAATAGTACATATATTATCAGTTGTTGTTTTTTTTCTCAATAGTGAATTTGCGACGCAATTGTTGGTTTCAAGATTCGCATTACCCGAGTATACATCACCATCGCCGCCATCGCCAATCTTGCGGTCGATGCGGTATCGCCCTTGAATCAATATAGGCTACCAGAGGTTTTATCAGCGACCAATCTGCGTTGGAATCAGGGGGAGGCATGTCGAGGAACTTGTTACCTTCATCGTGAAGAGACTGTGCAGCTATTGTTTGATCTTAATCTAATCCGCAATGACAGACCTGATGAAGAGATGTGAAGAAGTGTAGTTTTTATTTACCAGCACCTCTATTGTTCCGACTTTTTTCTTTTTTTCCTTTTTCCCGTTTGGGAGGGTGACATTCCAGGCCTTTATGTAACACACCTGCATGTAGGCGGGAGGGGGGCCGTACAAAGCGTAGCCGCGCAACAAAGTCAACTCCGATTCAACTGATTTGACTCAAGGGGGACACGGATGCTACTTTCTAATAATACCGCAGTTATTGAAATGATTTGACCAAGAGAGACCGGATGCCCATTTTCCAATATAATAGTGCAACATTGACAGCGCTTTGTATCCCCTCCTTTTTTTCTTTTCCCCTTGCATGAAAAGCACAAAGCGGGCAGCAACAAAGACCGCTGGTGAGTATGGTCGCTAGTAGTAGCACTGGGCCCGTGGAACCATTTACTCTCTACTAGTTTCTTACTGGCTGTATGTCTAGCCTTGGTGATTCTTTGTTGCTCTACGGACTACTTGCGCCAACTCCCTTTGATGCCATTAGCACGGAATCAAGTCAGGCCCGTGTTCCTACATGGCCAAGTTATCCATCAGGTCCCGGCATCCATCCTCAACCCCTTTCATTCCGGGTGGCCTTCTAAGGGTTTCCACCAACGCCGTTATCCGTATATAGGTGTAGTATTGTACCACGGGCAACGACGGCAATGAGTACGCACCCTCTGATTCTACTCTCTCGTATGGCTAGAGCAATTCCCCTGCACTGAGCCGGTATTATTTATATGAAACAGACTCAATCCAATCATTCTTTAGGAGCTGAAGAAGAAAGTTTTACCAGAGATTCCTGTTACGCATACCTTTTGTTGTCCCGTTTCTACCACCCAAAGGTACAGAATCACGTATTGAAAAGCCAAGGGAAACCGACATTAGTTTGTGCTTGATATTGTAGTATACAGTTTGATTCCGAACAGTCATGGAATCATCAATGCACAGCACTCACAGCAACTCATCAGACAGGAGCAGCACCCTACGAAGCGAAGACGACACTCCTGAATATTGGGATTCACTGGAGGAGGTTGTCATATCTCGTAGGGCCTTGCGGGAACTCGACAGACGAAACGAGTGCGGCCCTGATCCAGGTCATTATGCTGATCCGGACTTTATCCTATCCGACGACATATTGAGGTTTGCAAGGCAGGGAGGCCCGTCGCTAGGCCACCTACGAGGTGTAAGATGAGGATTCTCTTGATTATATTTCTTTGCTTAGCTGACGATGCGAGAGTAGTACATCGACCCCTATATGGTTTCTCCGCCCTCACCCAAGGGCCCCAAGTCCATTAATCCGAGACACGCCAAGTTTGAGCGATTTTGCAGTGCCAATGGAATCCATGGCCCGAATGATGATGACGAGGATGAAGCCCCCACTCCCGCCAATCTCGAAGAGATCCGTACCTTGATCAGTGCCCCTAGGGCTTTTGTCCCTTCGGAAGAAGATTACAAGGAGTACAAGAGACGAGTAAGAGGCAAACCGGAAGCGATGGTAAGGATGGCTGTGCTGGGTCTTCTCCAAGGTGATGGTTTCGATAGCAACTGTCGTGGCGAAGCAGACGTTGCATTCAAAAGCCTCGACCCTCTCATCCCTGCAGCGGACAACCTCAAACTGTCAGTGGCCAGGCCTGACTATTTTGAGGGCACGGCGCTTGATAGGATCCACGAGGATATCCGGAAGGCTCTGGGTAACAAGATAGTCCCGACCTCAAACGAGATGGGCCCATGCCTCCCGAACCTTTTTATAGAGTTCAAGTCCATCAGGGGGGGTATCCAAGTAGCACACAACCAGTGCGCCTACGATGGTGCACTGGGCTCGCGTGCGGTCGATGGCGTCGTCAACTTCGCCAGAGCTGAGAGAATCGACCATCACCTATCGATGACGTTGAGCTTCTCATGCAACGGGCAGACGTTGGAACTTTTTGCGCATCATGTGCGCGCCTCTCCAAGCCATCCGAGTGGCCTGGCTCATTATGCCACGCAGGTCGATAAGTGGTTGATGGACAGGAATGTCGAGACATTCCGAGAATCCGTCGCCGCGCTCAGGAACGCGAGCGATCTGGCGGAAAAGTGGCGGCAGGAGATCCTGGATGGGGCAAAGGAGAGGATGGATTCGGGTCGGGGGGAGGGGGAGGTGGCGGCTGTACAAGTAGGAGGCGGAGAGGAGGAAGAAGGGTCCGATGAGGCGGATAATGATAATGCGGGTGAGGGGCCCTCAAAGAAAAAGAGGAGGATCCAAGACATCTCGTAACGGCATCTATTCCTTCTGGTTTTGCATTGTTACCAATCAGCCCTCTAAAATACAGACATCACCTACAAGTCATCTTTCACCTTTTCCGTGTTGCCATGGAAATATCGACATGTTGTCTGCAGTGTCCTTATCATCTTCAACCTTGAGCCCGCGAGTTAACATCAGACTATGCATCCTATCAAAAAAAGGGGCCAAAGCTAATAGTAACACAGGCCCAGTCTCATAACTACCAAGCTCCTTGGGCAACACGAGCGACCCATCGATCGATTCAATAAAGAAACGAGCACTTCTCGACTATCAAGTCAAGCCCATTTCTCCCTATCAACCCCTTTTCACACCCTCGCTAAAACTAGCCGCCGCGCTGTTGTTGAGAGAAAATCAGAGATGTCGTCCATCTCTTCCAATCTTCGACGTTTCGTCCCCTAGAAATGAGCGGCGGCTAGCCCGTTGTCTTGTAAAGAGAAAAGACAACTGAGCTTTTGGAGCGTCATTAAGATGCTTGCTACTTCTTCATCACCCGTCGTTTTCCCAAAAAGAAACGAGATGTTACAATGTAGTGCATTGAACCTGTTATAAGTTGTTCCTTTATTCCTCCAAATCACCCTGCTATATCTTGAAGTCTATTGACTAGAACTTATGTAACAGCGGCTGGATATCGTTTCTCGCCTATATTGCTACCTGTTAGTTCTCTAGTCCATCCCACATGCTCTACAAGGTGATATCCTAGGGAGGGTCGACATTCAGCAATAGGAGGTGATGGAGTACTAGTAAAGTCGACGGCGTAAAACAGCCGCCTCGAAAGTAGGTAAAGCGAAGATATTTCTTATATTAGCAGCAAGCAGTTGCGTTCATCTTCCGGATAGTCATAGAGTTTGAGGCCATAAGGGTATATATATAGCTTAATTGTGTACCACGAGGCTGAAGCCTGGTACTGTGTTTGAGAAGAATGGGCTTTACATCGCGCTTATTGCGTCGGGATTCGAAAAAAATAAATAAATGAATATTAGCAGCAAGCGTTACTATCGTGAGCGAGAGCTGTGATAGGGGCTATAATCACACGTTATCACAGCGACTGTCTGTTATCATTATTGAACTCAGCGGTCTTATTCTATTTACACAACTGCAAGAATTGATCAACAATTACGTGCGTATTAGCGCCGCTTGACTAAACAATTACCGCACTTTAACTAAGCTCTGATACTTTTTTTTACGTCTTCGCATCTCCCTAGAATAGGCTTCGCTGAAGCTGACCTTTTGAGTCTTGCTTTTCCTGATAACCTCTTGCTCGATCGACTTGTCACAACGAAGGGGAACTTCGTCCACGGGGTCTTCGGGCTTGCATCTACACTATCAACGAGGCCCCGACACTTATATATGAGGCTCCTCTACGAGACATGGTCTGATATCTTAGCTCCATTACCATCTTGCTTCATACAATGCCATCATTTGTGCTGCTAATCGCCCTTTGACAAAATGGTTTATGTTGCCTGCTACACTCGCCGGTAACATCCTGGTTTTTTGTTGCCTTGAGCCCCCCTTGCCATGTGAAAAGGTCTCTGTTATCGTCCAAGTTGGGCCTCCGCAATTATCCTTTCCTTTAGGTATCTGCTCTTATACTTTTCTAGAGTCTGAAAACGGCGGCAGAAACATCTCCGTGGAGAGAATATTGCGTTTGATTACAGCATGTGTTCTTCGTCTGCAACGCCCCTTTTTCTAACGGATTGCGAATGTTTGGAGAATGCTTCCAATCCGCCAACGACAAGAACCAATTACAAGAAGCCATCAAGCAATTTCTTGAGTTGTATAAAGGAAGGTTTAGCTGTAATTTTGGCCTGACCAAAGTCATGACTTTAAGCAAATTAGCACATTCCTCACAGCCCCTAGATTAATCTTTTTACTCTTCTTTGATGCTACTAGATTTTACTAGATATAAAGAAAGTCCCTAAGTTTCGGGATGATATGTACTGCCTTGCTATAACTCTACTTTGCAAAAAGGAATCATGTTAATACGTAAATCCGACATATATCTACGCGGAACATGTGAATGGTGACGCGATAGCCCCAGACTGGTACTGAGAAATCTGTTCAAGGTCAGCCAGGTTTTTCAGGGAGAGAAAGAATGCAAAGACCAAACTCACAATATTACTGACAACGGCATACGTGCCCCCAACGAGCAGGAAGAAGCCAAATCCCATGACGACGAGGTTCCACAACCCGAGAGCCAGGTTCTTGGGCGTGTTCCACTCCCCCTTTCGCAGGAGTCGGAACCACATCATGGCGGGAAGGTAGAGTGCGAACCCCGAGTTGAGCAGGCTGGAGATGAGGGCGACGAGGTCGTTGAAGATGGGGATGGCCTCGGAGATGACCCAGCCGAGGATGACGGTGACTGTGATTGTCGCGAGCCAGGTGATCCACCCCTTGGGCGTGTTGACGTAGCGGGTTATGCTGCCGGCGTAGACCCTGCCGTGGACGAGGCGGCCGACGGTGACGACGAGGATGGCGCCGCTGATGAAGATGACGGGGATGGCGACGCCAAAGGCCACCCTGCTGATGAGCTTCCCCGCGGAGAGCAGGGCGGGCGAGCTGACCTCGGCGCCGACGAAGGCGTAGATGAGGGCGCCCGTGAGGCAGTAGAGCGTGACCTGGATTGTGCCCAGGGCCCAGATGGATTTGGAAAAGTCCGAGGGGGTGTGCATCTCGTCCATGAAGGAGAATTGGCAGAGCGTGAAGCTGTATGCAAAGACGATGTTGAGGACGGCGATGAAGGCCTCGACGGTGGTGATGTCCTGCTTGGGCCACGGCGACCAGTCTGTAGGGGTCCGAGGGCCCGACGGGTCATAGTCCAGCCCGGTAGCGATAATGGTGATGCCAATGGTCAGAATAATAGAGGCGAAGTCGACGTACCCCAGGACGGCAATTTCGGCGAAACTAGGCGGGATAGAGATGAAGAGCAGTATAGCAGTCGATGCGAGCCCAATGTAAACGCCGCAAACGTGCTTATCAGCAATAGTCAATATGGCCGTCGTGCCCGTCAAGCAGTGCGATCCAACGAGGAAGAGCAGCTGCAGCACGCACATGACGTTGAAGATCTCGTACCCAGCCCTGCCAAACAGCAACCTCCCCGCGTCGGCGTAGTCGCGCACCTCGGGGTACATGACCTTGACCTGCCCGACCAGCAGACCCGTGTAGACGGCCAGGAGCCCCGCCACGACCGTCAGGATGACGCCCAGCACCATTCCCAGCGTCGCAAAGGCGGCCGGCAGCGACAGCGTCCCCAGCGCAATGGCCGTCACCATGAGGAGGATCGTCAGCCTCTTCCACCCGAGGCGGGAGAACTTTGCCGCTCCATCCCTGGCCTTGCGCTTCTCGATCTCCGTGAGTTCGCCGTCGGCCGTGTCGTTTGGCGGGGGGAGGATGTCATCTTGGCCGCCAGCGGTCAAACCCTCGGGGTCTTTGGACGACTTTGCCTCTGAGAGAATGCCCATGGTGAATCTCTCCAGTCACCTCCTTTCAAATAGGGGAGATCAGAAAGAGAGGGGGTAACTTTTAAGTAGGATGCAGAAAAAGAAAAAGAGACCAGAGTTTTTACCCCGTGGAGAGGAGCAAACAAGTAAGCCCAACCGTTGGTTGTTCAATGAACCTTTTTTTCGACGATGTAAGAGAAAAGTCTGGGGAGGAAACTTGTGGCACTTTTTCCACGGCCCGAATTCAACCCAATCCGGAAAACCCAATTCAATCAAGAAGGAAACTCTAAAAAGGAAACAAACAGATTTAAAGAACAAAACATTTCGACTTTTGTTCATGACATGTAGGGGCAAAAAAGAAAAAAAACATCATCTGCTTGAGCTCCGATGCGGAGGGTCTGTGCAGTCAGCTAGTGACTAATGGTAACGACTCAGGTCTCCGCTATATGTCTTTCAAATTTTTTCTTTCAACCAATTCGCAGTCTGTGTTGCATCCTGCGTTAAAGGCCTCCTCTTTTTTTTATGCACTTCTTGCAGGATCTTTTGAGGGCGCGTCGGAGTCAGGGAGTGTAATGCAATGCAAGAGAACGGGGACAGGCGGAATCTCCTTTCCTGGGGAAGCGACAGGGGAAGCTTGTCTCGATCCTTTGTATACCCCAGAAGATGACCCGTATGTTGATAACCTTATTTTCTCTTCTTCTTCTTCTCTTCTTTCTTCTTTCTTTTTTTCTTTTCTTTTTTAGTCGTTCAGGCGAGATTCAGTAAGCATCTGTGCTGCCCCTTTTTCGCGTCTTGAGAGTACAGAGAAGAAGAGGCGAGAAATATTGCAACCGTTCTTGGCCACTGACGCAGTTGTCCGAGAATACAGCGTCTAACCAACAAAGGAAAAGAATAAAAGAGACTGCCGAAGCTGTCAACATGCTTGGCGTGAGCAAAAGCTTCCTCTTCCGGCCAATGGCCGAGAGAACCCCTCCACAGAAATATATGGGGCCAGCCAACGTGAACAAAGTTTGATGATCTTCACTTGGCAAGACTTTCAGCGACTTCTTCGATCATCCCATTGGCAGTTCATATGTGTATTTGGTACATCGTCAAAGGATAGCCGGCCATGAGCACAATGTCCCGACCGAGAGATTACCTGATACGCAGCCAGACAGGATCGGCATGATGTGACCCTCAGAAGGGATACAAGTTGTGTTTCCATGTTGCATATATGGGGTATCAAAGTAATGGCATCTTTCCCACTCCTAATGTTTGATTCCCTCGCCGTAGCCGGCTCCCCGCGCCCTCCCGACGCTACGCCCTACCTACACCTAGTGCACCAATCCGCGTTCTGCCCAAGTGTCTATTGGCACCCCGGACTACCTCTTTCTTGCAGTAGCTTTCCCCAGCTTCGGCTGACGTCGGTTGAGGCGCAAGATCTGCAATCGTCCCTGCACGTCTCCTTCTTAGTTCGTCCAGAGTCGCACCGCTTTGTCCTTGCCTCCGCTGCCAATCCGTTGTCCGTCCACGCTCCAGTCAACCGCGTAGACCTCGTCTTCGTGCCCCGCCAAGTCCCTGGCCAGCTTCAGAGTTTGCAAGTTCCAGACCTTGAGCGTCGTGTCCTTGGAAGCCGTCACGAGTAGCCGAGAATCAGCCGAGAACGAGCACAAGTAAACAGGTGCGACGTGACCCCGTAATGTCGTGAGGAAAGCTCCATCCCTGCTTGAGCGTTAGCGTGTCATTTCCTAGAGTTCATAGTCTTGTATATCTTACTTGGCGTTCCAAAGCTTGGTGTGATTGTCCCAGCCCACGCTGGCAATGAGCCGTCCATCCGGTGAAAATGCGACGTGGTTGACCTGCTTCTGATGGCCGTGCATTCGCGTGACGGGCTTGTTCCCAGACTTGGCCGGGTTCCAGAGATACATGGTGAAGTCGTCGCTGGCCGAGGCCAACGTCTCTACCAACTCGCCCTTGACCCTCGCAGCCTTTTCGAAACGCTCCTTGGCCTTTTGTCTCTTCCCCTCTAGCGTGGGTGGAATCGGCGTGGCAGGCTCGAAGAAGCCCGATCGAAGCACATAATCCGTCGACAGAGCCAAGCTGTTGACCCAATGCGCATGCCCCGTCAGCGTCTGCAGAATGACACCCTTGACAGGATCCCAGATGCGCAACGTCTTGTCGTGGCTGGCGGTGATGATGGTGCCGCCTTCACCTCCCGTCCCGCCCCATTTTACGCAGCTAATGGCACCGCTGTGCCCGCTTAGAATGTGCTCCGCCAACCCAGTGCCCGCGTTCCAGATTCTGCAGGTTGCGTCTTTTCCTGCTGTGGCGAGAAGGGGTGTGCCGTCACGCCAGAGGTGGTACGGCTGCCACGTGAGGGCCCTCACGTCTTTCTGATGACCGCGGAGTACTTTGCTGGTAGGCTGGCCAGTTTTGGGGTTCCACAACCTAGCAGTCTTGTCTGCATATGCCATTAGTGTTTGTTGTACAGCAGATCAAAGCTGAGCGTGCAACTTACCCATGCTACAGGTTGCCAGATATTCGCCATCGGGACTCCATGAAACGCCAATGACGGGCCCGGTATGGCCCTTGAGAGTGTATTTTGGCGTGCCGGTATCTGCGTCCCAAATCCGCGCCGTCGTATCCCCGCTACCTGTCGCTAGCAAGCTGCTCGAGGCTGGAGAAAACTGTGCAGTGAGGATGGCCTCGCCGTGTCCCGGGATCCGATGCGACAACCTCGACACGGGATTCACCTTGAAAACCGACTGCGGCTCCGCGACGAGGTCCAAGACCACCTCGGATGCGCTCCCCACTCCTTTTGCTTCGAGCAACGCCGGTAGCTGGGAGGGATCACTCGGGAGGTGGTCGATGACTGTGCCCGAGCTGGAGACCTGGATCTTGAACCGATAAGGCACCGCCTCTTCCTTATCATGCTCCAGGAGCGTGTTGAGCAGCTGCGACATGTTCTTCTCAGACGCATCGGCGAAAGAGACCTCGATCACGTTGGCGAGCTGCTTGCCATCGCCGTCGACGAAGCGAGCTCGAAACGAGCCGAGAATCTCTGCAACGGCTGTGACATCTTGCTGGACTTGTGAGCGTTCTAGCACCTGTCTCTTTTGCCGTTTAGACGGCGGCGGCACGATGGTTGCCATTTTGTTGATTTTTTGCAATGGTTTCTCTCATCTTGCTCCTACATTTCAGCCGACGTCTTCTCTTTCAGATAATTTTCCTTATCTCTTATCGCAAAGAAGTCTCATAACCAAAACGGGTTGTGCACGGACCAGCTCCAGCTTATGTCATTAACGTTACTTTTCCATTTACCCTATGTTTAGCCTCGAAATCCAAAATCTTAATCTTAGCAAAGGGATATCTACCTTTCATTCGAGATTAAATTTAGTATCATGATAGCGAAAGCGGATCATCTATTGGAATGAAACTCCTCAACGCTTGTATGTTGAGCTATACCCACCTTCCCGTCATACCTCAATATCCCGTTTCCACATGACATTCCTTCCTCATAACATCGGGTAAGAATATTTTTATTGCGTCCTCACATTCTACGTTAGACCTTCCTCATTCAGAGCGTCCAATCCTTTGCGATAAAGTACTATCAAGATGTGTTTCTAGAGATACCCGAAAAAGATTGATATTTAGATATGTCTATTCTACTACTAAAACTACGGAATATCTCCCTCACCACCTAGTGTCTAGCTCGCCTAAGTATATAGGCACACAACATGGTCTTTATACGCCGCTTCGCAATGCTGCAATGGTCGCGCGACTCTAATTGCTCGAGTGTCCCGAAAACGCCGAGTCCGTGTATTGCGCGAGATCGCCAAATGGTGGAGTCGAAGGGTTCTGGAAGCCTGCGTTGAACGTTGAGCGCGGACCCAATATCACGCAACGAGAAAATATCTAAAATATTTCATCTTTAAATTTGTGAGATATCTGGGCTTCTCACGTTTCCTTAGTTGCGTAACTTGACCAGCCACACTTTCTAGTAGGGCCATGCTCTAGTTAAAGCCATATGCACCTAGCATCGAGAGTCATGACATCCTGGAATTGAAGGCCGCAACTGACATTCATAGATATTCGGGCATCTAAACTGCAAGCCACTGATCTTCAAGGACCGGACGAGACCTCGTGTTCTTCACTAGACATAGTTGTACATGTTACATGTATTAGATTAGAATTCAGACTACAAACTCGGCAAGGCTTTGGAAAAGGCGGGACAATCATAGAAAGATAATATTCAGTGCCATTCATACTAGACCAGGGATATAAAATCACATTCTGTATAGACCCTCACATCCTCCACTTTGACTGAAGGGATCCCCCAGGCGGTAGCGGCGCTAAGTTTACACTTCCGACCAGGCTCGGATCTACGCGGACTGACTGAACAGTGATTTGCATGCCGGTATTTATAAGACAACATTACTAAAGCAACGTTGTTTTGATTCATCATTTTCAAGGATCGGCATATTTGTCAGTAGAAACGTCTAGTGCCTTGATCATGTACGTTGATTGAGCGAGCCCGTGTATAAATAAAAGCAATCCATTTCACCTTTACATCTCGAGGAAAAATCAATCAAGCATCCTCAAGTTCAGCTGCATCAACACAGCACAAATATGCTTTACTTAACTCTTGTTTCCTTGATGCCCATTTTCTGCGCTGCTGCAGCAGAAAATGGGTTTTCGGTGCCGAATATCGAGGCAACCTTTGACAAAACCCCCCAACCGTTCAAACTCCACGTTGACCGAGACTTTATCGAAGAAACTCGACGCCGGGTAAAGAATGCACGGGTTCCTGTATTCATGGGCGCCACGGATGATGGCCCAGGCCAGGAGAACTTTACTTCTATTCGCGATTACTGGTCCAACAAGTACGACTGGGACGCAGCCGAAGCCTCCATCAACGACAAGTAAGTGGCTACTGGTCCGTCGAGAAGACGCTTATAGGATCTTCTGCTAATAGTTTGGCAAGATTCAAACAATTTACAACCGTTGTCGAGCCGGGAGATGGAGACGACTCTTCACGTTCCGTGCCCCTGCACTTTGTTCATCATCGCTCTGATCGTGACGACGCGATCCCTCTTCTGTTCATCCACGGCTGGCCAGGCTCGTTCATGGAAGTTGGCAGAATCATCGACCGGCTGACCAATCCTCCCAACGCGTCCGTCCCAGCCTTCCACGTTGTCGCCCCGTCCATCCCCGGTTTCGGTTTCTCTCCGATTCCGCAGCGCACGTCTTTCGGTCCGTCGGCGGCTGCCAACGCCTTCAACGCCCTGATGCTCCAGCTCGGGTACGAAAAGTACGTCGTTCAGGGCGGAGACTTTGGAGGCGTCATCCTCCGTTACCAGGCTCACCAGTTCCCGGACAATGTCGTCTCGGCGCTCAGCAACTTTTGGGTCATTCAGCCCAGCAACTACGATTTCAGCAGAGTAGCCGAGGGATCAGCAACCGACGACGAGGTTGCTTACATCAAGATACTGCAGGGTTACATCAACCACGCTTCCGGGTACCGTATTATGCAGCAGACGCAGCCTCTCACGCTGGCATACGGCATGGCGGATTCCCCCCTCGGAAACGCGCTATGGATGTACGCGTTGATGTCGGCCGTGATTGACCCGGCCATCACGTCCTGGACGCCGGAGGAGATCATCACCTGGTCCATGATGTACTACATCCAGGGACCGTACGGGGGCATGCACTTCTACAAGGAAGTTCTCAACGACGGGGCCCTTGCTGGACCCGAGTTTGGCATTCTTCCGTTTGTCACGCAGCCAGTTTCCATCAGCCAGTTTCCGTTCGACATTGCCTATCGGATGCCGCTGAGCTGGGCTAAGCAGGGAGGCAACGTTGTGAGGAGGACGGTGCATGATCGCGGCGGCCACTTCGCGGCTTATGAGGTATCTGAGCTGCTTCTGGATGATATATGGTCGTGGTTTGGGGATAAGCGTGCCTCGAAGACGGATGTTTTCGATAATCAGAACCGCTCATCGGTGGCTTAGCTGCAACAACAACCCAACTGTCCTATAATTAGATTACATCTTGAACCATTTGTGTTCCAGGGCTTCTGCGGCGCTCATCCGCTGTTGAGGGTAGTATCTCGATAGTCCTTCTAGAAAGTCTGCCAATAGATGAATCTTCTATTGAGATATCTACCGTAATATGAGTAGAAAAATAAAAATATTTGTAGATATTAATTTATCTCGGACATCTTTGGAATATATATCTTTATATGCATTTTATAGTGAATATCCCTATATGTAGAGCTGTCAACCGTTCTATCTGTATAATATTGGTCAAACATAACCCGGACTGAGTAGTCTGCACAGCAGATTAGGTGGCTTGAATGAATAAGTCCAGATGGGATCATCCGAATAATGACAAGTGCTAAGCTGATGATACGCTATAACGTGCAAGTGGAAGCAATGGTATTTAATGTAGAGTGACACATCGTAGTCCGCATAGCAGTATCTCCATCATCGTCATTTGGGTCGGATATCGGGAAAAGAAAAGGAAGTAAATAATATAATGTTATAAAAACGAATAACAATCTGCGTCTTAGGATAGCTCTTAGCTTCCCTTTACCCTAGTCGGCTGCACCCGCTGTTGACTTCACTTGTAGAGTACCATCTTTATCTCCAACCTCAGTTTTACCCTCGCCAAGCGTTGCTTCTTGTTCTCTCTCGTCTGTCGCTTCGTCTTCTTCGTCTGTCCTTTCGAGTTCTTCGCACGAGCTGGCGTAGAACTCTTCCAACGCGGCCCTGGCGGTATTGGCATCAGAGACGCAGTCTTCTGGTTGTGGTAGCCCTTCTATAACATCTATTGTCAGCACATTTCATGTTCGAGTTTATTCAGATTTGGATGTGAGCAGCGACTGACTGAATATCCTCTGACCTGGATGTTTCTGATAGAACTCCTCCTCAGTCAACTCCTTTTGGTCCTTTTCTAATATTTCCATCTCTTCTTTAATTGTCGGACAGGACGGCGCCTTCCCCAAGGTCTTTGTATATGTCTCAAATCTGCCCTTGGATACAGCGATATTTTTAGAAGAAGCCTCTTGTTTTGGCGCAGTGTCAACATTTGCGGTGCTTGTGGACTTTTCTGTCGCAGAATCGGATTCCGAGGGCTCTTCAGACGTATCTGACGATACATTCTGTACAATCCGCAATTTGGACATTGGTCTAGAAGTCATGATTTATAAATAGGTTAGAACGATGGACAATATATCGGTAAATAACGTTCAGATTCTGAGCTGTTTTATTTTCTTCTCTTTCGGTTGTTGTTAAAGAAAAAAAAAATCTGGACAAGCTGTGTCTGCACGTCCTTTTATAGTCATCAGAATACCGGATGTACAATCACACTCTGGTTCAACCGTGGCGAGTGGCCATGAACCTTGCGATGAGCCATGAACCTTGAGATAAGCGCAGATTCAACATGGCTGCACAGAAACCAATCAAAGCGGGCAACGATGACTAGAGTACATATACTCTTTTCAGACCTTCTTCTGAGAAATCAATACCTTGATGGAGCGCACGAAAAGCACGGCCGCTGTGAGAAGAACGAATAGACGGTTGTATCATGGATCTAACTGTACCTGAGATAGAATGAAGCCTATTCGATCATCTACAACGGGGCGAAATCCCGCTCAACAGATGATAGGTCAGTCAGCTGATCTGATAAACTTTGGTGATTCATATCACCAGTAGAAGACCCGCTCCAAGGCCGGCTGTCAGACAACAGGTATACAGTAGCTGATGTCGTTGTTCGTCTTACGGGTCGTAATAGAGTTATAAGCCATAGGCGTATATATGGTTCGATTGTGTCACGAGGCTGAAGCCTCGTATTGTGTTTAAGAAGATTGTGCCTTATGGCTTTGCGCTTATTGCGTCGGGATTCGAAAAGAATAAAAATAATAACATAGTGGCTGATTCGAAGTTCAACAAAGCCAAGCGACTTTTCACCCGAGGAATATACGGCGAGTCCTGGTGACTCATCACCTAGAAGTCACCAAACAAGGTAACCTGCTGCTTCGAAAAGAAGCCAAAATCGTCAGGCTTGAAGTGCGTATACTTCAGCCCCCAGGGTCATGGTGCGGCATCATTCGAGCTATCAAGGTTCACTGTAAAGGATGCGAAGCCATGCTCCTATAGCTTAAAACTCTATTACGACCCGTAAGACGAAGACAACTTTTAATTTTCCTTTCATCAAAAAGAGTAAAAGAAGAAAAGGCAAAAGAAATAGAACAAAAATGAGGTCTAGGTTAAGTATATAGACACCTGCCTTTCAAGGTCGAAGTCCTAGGTGAGGGGTAATGTCGTACGATTGTTTGGGCCGAGATTGGACCGTGGCCAGCTGGGAATGCTGCTCAAGGGTGCGAGGCTCTTGCCGTTTTTCCAACAGAGATTCCATCTCTTTTCATCGCCTCTGGGGTCCATTGACAATTGAAACGGACTACTGAATACATATCCCACCGTCAACAAACACCATCCTTACTTAGCGCTCCGTCGCTTGTGACAACCATTACTTGAGGACGATTACTGCTCATTGCAACGACTGTCCGCCGTGGGATTGACCAATTCACCATATTGGCCCCGTTCGTCGACTTGGGCGCCTTGATAAAGGCAAAGTCCCTCTGCAATGGCGTGCCTTATGAGCCTACCTCCTGAGCTTCAGACACGCATTTTTTCTTTTCTTGTTTCGTCCCCAGGCCAGGATATTCACTCGGTTCTCTACACATGCAAACGTCTCTACGAGGTGGCCCTCCCGCTGTCCGTACATACCTACTGGTGGCACACTCCATATATCCGCCACAGCGAGGCCGATATAGAATATAGCCGGGTCAATGTATCTTTCCTTCGCTATATCACCGTCGACAAGCCCTGGCTCGCCAAATACGTGAGGCATATCATTGTTTTCAGTTGCAAAGAGGAGGAGGAGGAGGAGGCATGTCCAGAGAGTCCAGGAGATGAGGTTACACGTCTTTCCTCGGCCGAAAGGGCCATCTACTATGATATAATCGACTCTGTGTTGGCCAAGGATACCCAAGAGGACAGTGCCGTGGATGGAGAGGATTGGATCAGCGACCTTGAGGGCGGGGACGGAGATGCCGCAATAGCCCTCCTCCTTGCTGCATGTCCCGGCGTGGAGGAACTCTGCCACGGCAACTCCTTGGTGGGGAGACGTTGCGAAAGGCTATTCAAGATAGCCTTACAAGATGGGCATTCGTCCCCGTCAAATGCCTCGGGGCAATTCCTCTCTCGACTTGGCCGGTTATACCAACCAGAAATTGATATTAATGTCTACCACGACGATGAAGACGACACTGCCAATATAGCTGTTCCATTTATACACCTCCCATCAGCTCGCTCCTTCGAATCCGCTTCGTCAAGGAAGCTGATAAATTCGGCCGATGCGTGGCATGAGCTCCCTAGGCGATCGTCAGATGTCGAGAATATAACTCTACGCATGTATTGCATCCCTTGCTATTATGTCTACCACTTTATTGGCGTGTGCAAGACTCTAAAGACTTTTGACTACGATTGTCGTATCACCTCTCTAAAAGAAACGGAGGAGTCGTCTCGGAATGTAATGAAGGCTATTCTGCCTTATGCTGACACGCTCGAATACCTACACCTTGATTTTGAAATCAATTTTCAATCCCTGGAGCTGCACAAGCGATGGTTCAAGATTCGCAAAAGTCTTTCGCTGGGTACTGAGCTGCGTGACATGGTGGCGCTCAAGACCTTGGTCACCGTCATGGAGGCACTCGGGTGTGTACGAAACGAACGTCCAGGAGAGAAGGGCCCGAGTCCGGTAGAGTGTCTTCCCTGCAACCTGGAGCATCTCGAGTTCCATAGATGCAACGGGAAATACCTCCCACAAGCGCAAAAGCTCCTGCTTCAGATTGGCGACGCCGTCGCCGCCGGGAGTCCTCTCAAGCTGAACCGAGTTCGTTTCCTCTTTGACGCGGAGGATGTTGAGCCAGAGGACATTGAGCTATCCTGCAACGCACCGAGCGTCCGAGTAGATGTAGTCCTCATGTCTGAGAAAGAACGAGAACATGAACTTGACAAGTGGCACATCAGCAAGGATGATGATCCACGCCAAAAAGAACGAAAGGCTAATGTCTTGGGTCATTCGATTGATCTTTGGTAGGTTGGCGTCCAACTAGGGGCATGGGTAGCAAACATGATAAAAATATAAAGAAAGATATCAACAAAGATATGAACACAGATATGGATAAGGATATGGACAAGGATATGCATAAGGATATTCATAAGGATATTACTAAGGATTTTAATAAGGACATCAACTTCCAGCTAGCACCACCCAACAACCCTCTTCACTATGAATCGGATAACCCCAATGAGTGTCGCCGCATCCCACATCCTGTTGATCTCATTGATGCCATCCGCCTGCCACTGTTCCTCCTAGTGTGGACCACCGAAAGCCATAAAAAGCTGACCCAGGTTTGAGTTGCATGTGACCTCATCCTCAGAGGATCCGCCCTGTCCCGAGACGTTGGTTTTTGATTTCCCAGGAAAGCATACCATGGTACTTGACTTTGTCGTTTTCGAAAGAACTGCAGGTAAATGTTAGCAGGCAGGCCTTCCTTTGAGAGTGGATCGTAGTTTACCGGAATAGAGTCACAAGAGTTGCCCTGTCTGCGACTTCTCTCAAGCACTTTGTCAAGGCTTGCTTGGGAGTGACAGTTGTGGACGAGACCTTTCGGACTGTGCCGGTCTCTCTGCTGGTCTCGTATTTGGATTTTCCCTTGATCCACTTCCATTTTGCAGGTTGGTCGCCAAATTTCTTCCATTCCCCTTCATTCAAAATGAAGGCCCCATAATCGCTGCTTGAATCAATCACTATTGCTGTCTTGCGGCAACGAGCAATGCGATGGTGTCCAAGGTCGTAGACTTCAAACTCGAAGATGCCTGGATACGCCTTTTCCAACTTTGCGGCGACCTTTATGGCAAATGATGTGCAGCGCCCAGTCTTGGAATCCCAGGTCTGCGACAACATGCCGCGCTCCATATCGGCTGCAAGTATGCTTTGTTCAGTCACTTGCTTCAGGATTGCTGGGCTCGACACCAATTCTCGGTATGATGCCCGTCTCATGTGCAGAAGATAATCCACCATCTTCAAAGAGGTGAAGTGTAAGGCCCTTCGACCATGGTCTCGACCCAGGCACTCTGGGCCGCGGGGGTCCAATCGACATTTGACGATATTTGTGTTTGCTGCAAAGGAAAGTGAGCTGGACAGTTGATGTAGTCCAGGTCTGTTGTGAGGAAGGAGGTGTGATGAACATATTGATGAGTTGATGTGGTTCAGGTCTGTTGTGATGAAAAAGGGAAATAAAAAATTGATGATGAGCTGGCTCAGGTTGGGTTTAAATAGCTGCGCAGGATGTTTGCTGAATGATCTGTGTCACCCACGTGATGTGGAAGAGTTTAACCAAATATATGAATGAATATTACACCAAATATCAAAGGTGAATGCGCCCCTGGTACTACTATGTGCCAAAGGCTTGTATTGTGCTTTTTAGAGTTCAGGCAGCGAACCGCGCGTCTAGCTTATGTAAAATGATTCACAGCTTTTTTGAATGGCCACAAAAGGGTATATTTTTTCTCCCTTTGCATTCACAAGGTCAAATGAGCACTGATCCGCCCTTCTTGCAAACTTTTTTCCCACACAATCATTCCTACATACTGAACCTCGCTGCATCTTTCTTTCAACCATGGGCTCGGAATTCTATGACTGGGCATTCTCTCAGCCCGTCGATCCTGAATTTAAGAGTATGTGATTTGATGATACGGTGCTTAATGTACTATGGCAAACTAACATTACTTGCTATAGAACTATTTCCCGGGGATGGATGGTCTCCCGCCGAAGCCTTGGCAGCTTTGCACGAAGCCGAATACGGTTCAGACAGCGATGATGAGCCGACAGATTCTCCTGACGGTAATCAAGACTCAACCTGCGCAAGTGATGCGACTCCCAAGCAATGCGAAAGTGGTGCGAACCCCGAAAAATGCGAGAGTGGTGTGAGCTCCAACAAAGGCGAAAGTGGTGCTATCCCCGAGAAAAGCGAAGGTGGTGCTACACCCGAAAAACGCAAGACGAGCGTTGCGAAGAGCGCAACACAAGTAGAAGCTAGTGTCGTCAAAAACGAGTGAAGCATATAGGTGGAAGTTGGGAACGATGTACCACCTCGTCGAGACGGGGCAATGGGTGCATCCAATGATTCCGAACGACTCTGAAACCTTTTCAGCTTCCTTTGACGCAACGGCGTCTTCTCTCCTAGTATCAATTAATGATTGAAGAGATAGAGAAGTCAGTAATCTTGCTCTAGTAAAGCGGGATTCATGAATGCGGATTTCAATGACAGCTCAATGAAGAACTTTGACAAAAGAGACCCCTTGCACCCGCTTCATCGTGATAATGGTGAGGGCTTCGCTGCCCAGCTACCCACAGTGGACACTATCTAGCGTCAGGGAAAGTCGCCTCTAAAAATATAAGCATATTCTCCCCGACGCTAGACAGGGTCTCTTTCTCGGCGCACTGTATTTACCGACCTTTTCCGCTCACAACTCCCCGCACAAGAACAAGAACCTGACGGTAAATGCGGGGTGCTCACACAGTGCGGGCTCGGATGATTAATGCGGAAAGCGCGAAGTCGCGAGATTCAAGCCATGGATATTGCGCGGTCTTCGTTTTTCTTCTTGATCTTGACACGACGCACAATGACTTGAACAAAATCTCCTCTTTCCGGAAAAAAGTGTCTCTCCCCACCTTGCTGCCTCAAACATGCGAACCAACACAGGGCGTCCCCGTACAGCCTGCCGACAGTGCAGCGCATCCAAAGTTTGTGCATCTTTCATTTCCCCCGCCCAGTCTGCTGAACCTTTGTTTCGAGGTGCTGACGCGATTCAATTAAGATGCGCTGCTCAGGCGGAAGACCGGCGTGCGCTAGATGCCGACGTCTCTCCCGCAGATGCACCTGGCTGGCAAGCATCGACGAGACGCATCTTCCAGAAGTCGACTTGAGCCAAAATAAGGAAAACGACAAGCCGGATATAGACATTCCCTATACGCTGTTGACAGATCTTGCACACCTTTATTTCAAACATGTATATAACGCACACCTCCTTCTTCACCGTGCCAGCTTCCACCGCGACCTTGAGCGAGGTACCGTGTGTAAGCACATGATGTTGAGCATTGCTGCAGTAGCCTCGAGGTTCGTACCATCTCTCGTCGCAAATCGTTGTAAATTTACTGCTAGCATCCTTACAAAACTCTCGGCGCAGCTACTACGAGAATGACAATGACGCTGGTGACGAGCCTGGAAGTGACAAACGTGGCGTGAAATGGGCAGAGGAAGCCGGCAAGCTTGTCCTGGAGCAGCTGGAATCACCATGCGAAGAAGGCTTCGTCACGCTGCTTAACCTGACCATGTTTTGGTACAGCCGAGGACAATGGCGGCGCATGCTAATCTACGGCGCCAACGCTGCATGCGCAATGGAACTCTTGGGCCTCGAAAGAAGGGCTGGCGGGAGGGTAAACGACCCGCTGGTTGCTGAGTTGAGCCGGCGGCGGTTCTGGGCTTACTTCTTGATCGATCAGTTCATTACCAAGTCGACCATGCCGAAGCTGCAGCTGGCTGATTACGCCAATGTTCCTCTTCCGTGGCCAGAGGAAGACTTTGAGAGAGGGGCAGCCCCGGCGGTCGAGACGACATCCAACAGTGGCGGTCGGAACGACAGCTTCTATGCCGAGCTCATCCAAATAGGCAGTCTCTGGTAGAAAATCTCCCATCTGGCCCTAGAAAGTATTCATGCCTCTAACGCATGAACTACAGGGCTTTGATTCACAAGTTGACGCACCAAACCGATCTCGGTATAGACCAAAGGATGCTCGAAATCCAATCGCTCGACAAGAGGCTCCGAAGCTGGAAGGAAGGGCTCTCCGAGCTTTTCAGCTTGGGCTCAGGACGGGCAGCAACGAGTCGGACGCACGCGGAACTGTCACAGGCCATGCTGCTGAGCATCAACTACCACCAAAGCATGAGCGCCCTGCACGCTTCAATCATCCCATTGTTCTCGCTAGGATCCGCCCCCGAGTACTATGGCTACGCGCAATCCATATCTGCGCGAATAGCTCTGCTGCACGCTCAAGAGGTTTCTACGATACTGCGACGCAACAGACACTGGGATGCGGCAGCAGGACCTGGCTTCCTCGGATACGCGGCTTATTCCTCCACCGCCATCCAGCTACCCTTTTTGTGGTGCCAGAAAGAATCCCTCCGCGAGCTCGCTTCCAGTAATATTACGACCAATACCGAAATGATGGCCATCAACGGCAAATATTGGAAGATTGTGACTAATCTTGTTAGCCTCTCCTCCCTCCTCTTCCATGGCAGTCATTACTAGTACTCGCAAGCTGATGTTGGATAGAGAAACTACGTCCCGCTTCTATACGAGTATCACAAGAGCTTGATGCATTCTCTGATTGATGAGCCCGGGCGCCTCCCTGTGGGTGATCTCAACAAGAAGAGAGGGTCTCCTGTGCGCGCCCGAGCTTCGATTCTAGGATACAACAGCATAATGTGGAATCGAGGTCAGATCCAGAGCCAGATTGATGTCGATGGTCTGGATCTGGAATCGTCGAACGACGCTATACATGGAGTACCTGGTGAGAGAAACTTGCAGCTGTATCCTGCTGATGTGTGCTGAGGCTCGAATGCAATAGAAACCGTACCTGGCGATGGCGAGCTCACAGATCGACCATTGATGAACAACCACTATATGAACGAGGCATTGGATCATCTGGAGCTCTTTAGTGACATCGGCTCTGATTACATGGAGTACCTGGCGTTGTTATCCTCCCCCGTCTTCCCGATATGAATTGACTTGCTTGATACGAAGAACCTGGCTAGCTTATTTGAATGTCTTCCGAGTGGGCGTTGGAAGGGCCCGGCGTTTCGCCAGCAATGTAATAATTGATTATTAGAGCCACCATGTTCACGATAATATTGGAAAGACGGACCTCATAACGAGCCCGATTCTACTATGCGGAGAATGTATGCACGACCGGGAAAGACACGGTCCACTTTCGGGAAACCCTCGTTCTAACCAAGGACAAAGCGTCAGTCCGCTCAAGTATATAAAGCGACTGCTAGTCACTACACAAACTCTTTATTCAACTGCTATCAGGCAATCCAATCTCCTGACGCTTACATCTCCCCGCATCCCCAGTTCAAATTCATCAAGCTCACTCAGCTTTTACTTTTCTTACAACATGTCCAACTTCAAGGATGTCCGTACTGTTGACAAGGACTCATACTCCTATATTTTTGAAAAGAACGTATCCGTTCCACTCTCGAACGGAGGCCTGATACGATGCAACGTCTACCGGCCCAAGGGCAGCGATACCGGCACCAAGTTCCCCGTTATTGCTACGTATGGCCCGTACGGCAAGGACGTTCCCTATTCCATGTCAGTGCCACCTCGAAAAATATGTGACATGTCTTTCTAATTTTGAGTCAGTTTCAATCCAGGTAGCTTTGCCGAGGTCAATGCTGTGCACCAGACTGATCACTCGTCGTGGGAGACGCCGACCCCCGAGTATTGGACACGAAATGGATACGTCGTTGTCCGAGGTGATGAAGTCGGCAGCGGTCAGTCACCGGGCTTCCTCGATGCCCTCTCCTCCGTAACTATCGACTCGTTCTGCGAGCTGATCGAATGGGCATCCGTCCAGCCCTGGTCGACCGGCAAGGTAGGTCTGCTGGGCATCAGCTACTTTGGCGCCACGCAATGGCAGGTCGCCGCGCGGAGGCCCAAAGGGCTTGCGGCCATTGTCCCTTGGGAGGGGTTTTCCGACTTTTACCGCGACGCCGTCAGGCACGGGGGTATATTGTCAAACGGCGGGTTGACGTGGGTTTGGGATCGCCAAATTGGCAGTAACCAGTATGGCCTGGCCGACAGAGCTGCGCGCAACTGGGGTGACGAAACCCTCGAAGGCTCGATGCCCGAGTCAGTCTTGAGCCAGAACCGTCTAAGCCTCATGGATGGCGCTATGAAGAATTCGTTCCGCGATGATCCGCGCATGGCGTCTGTCAACTACAGCTTGGAGGATATTCAAGTCCCTGTCCTCAGCGTCGCCAACTGGGGAGGGATCATGCTTCACCTTCGGGGAAATGTCCAGGGCTATCTGCACGCAGGTTCCGAGCTCAAATACCTCCGTTTCATCGTCGGCAGGCATGATTTACCTTTTTTTTACCCGGAGGAAGTCGAGGTGCAGAAGAGTTTTCTCGACGCGTTTCTAAAAGGCAACGACCCGACAGGGTGGTCAAGGAAAGGAGAGAGACCTCCTGTCGATCTTGTCCTGCGCAAGGGCGACGTCGGGTACAATGACCCCAAGGCTGAGGCAACCCTTCCCCGGAGACAGGAGGGAGAATGGCCTATTGCAAGAACCGAGTACACGAAGCTGTTCTTGGATCCAAGCGGCTCGCTCACATGGAAGAACCAGCCCTCGCCGCTTCTGAAAAAGGTTGGATGGAAAGCCTTTGGACCCCCCGACAGCTCCTCCATGGTCACATTTACCACGGCTCCGTTTGAGAACGAGGTAGAGGTGACGGGGCACATTGTCGCGTTCCTCAACGTCTCCGTGGCTGCGAACAAGTACGGACCACCACCATCTGACATGGACATCTTCGTGACTTTGCGCCATATCTCTGCGTCCGGAAAGGAGATATTCTACACCGGTACGCAGGGAGAAGCCGCGCCGGTCACCAAGGGCTTCTTGAGGGTCAGCCTCCGCAAGGTCAACCCCGACCATCACCGCCACCGCTCCTGGCTCCCTCACCGAGACTACCTATCCACCGACGTCCTCCCCGTCTTGCCGGGCGAGGTCTACGGCGTCGAAGTGGAGCTCTGGCCGACGAGCGTGGTCGTTGAGAAGGGCGGGATGCTGGCGCTCGACGTTGGCTCGGCTGATCAAGCTGGGTCCGGTATTTTTACGCACGATGACCCAGCTGACAGGTAAGATTTGTCGTCTTGAATCGTTGGTTACACCTTGTTGACTGTGTTGCAGGTCTCAGCAGAAGTTTAAAGGTGACAGTTTCTTGAATTTCAGCGAGCAATTCATCAGCTTTGTGACTTTGCCCATTGTTCCTAAGAGGGACGATGGCACTGCAATCTAGACGCGGAATTGAGGTGATTGAGACTTCGTGAACTCAGAGATGGCGCATTGCTTAATTGGGGTGCATGTCAATGATTTTGCGTCGTATAGATGCATGGCAGTCTACTCAAGCTGCCACACTTTGGGTAATCCGTGGAGTAGAATCATGTTGCCTATTGAAGAAAAGAAAAACATCAGCTCAGGCATACAATTCCAATTCTAGATGAAGATCAACCCGTCGGCTACGGCGCGAAGCTACTATATTAGGGCAACGATCTATTTATTATTAGCTCTTTTCTTCGTATCGCTAATCGCTACGGATCCGAAGCCGTCGTGGGCTGACAGCCAGTCGTTCAGGTTAGAAACACCTTACTAAATTTGGTTGAATGCATTGTTCCCTCCGCTCACTGATGGTGGAGAACGTCACATGTTGCACCACAGAGCTGCAGTGCGACGTGGGGGACAGGGCGGCATTCAGTTGGGGGCTGATCTGCAAACACAATACCAGCAAATGTCGCCGCCAAAATTGTATGTACACACGTTGCCCGACCTTGCTGTCCATGGCGACTCTCCTAATAGACTTGCAAGTTCCTTATCAATATACTTGTCAATATACTCATCAATATTCTTAGCGATATGCTTAGCAGCACCTTAATCAATATCCTGATAAATTGCTTGATCAATTCCCCTCATGTCAATATCCACCAAGCTTTCAAGTGCAATGTGTATATATTTTTGGCAGTGACGTTCACTAGCGCCCTCTTATCGATAACGTCCTCCCCCTCCTTCCCCTGTCGCTCGTTCGTCTCAACACGGTTTGTAGTCACATTTCACAGCCTTTCAAATCTGCTGATGGGTCTTTGTTCCATTTCCAACAACAGGGCCAAGGATCTCTTCCCCTTTTCTACGGTCTACCATCTTTAGACAAATCTGTCGCATGTCTATCTACCCGTAGCTTCCACAACGCTACCTCCAGCATCCTATTCGAGCTCAATCTTGTGCATGATGGCAGGCGGTTTGTTCCTTCTTCTGCCAACGCCCACCTATCATGCTGCGGCATTCAACTCAACAAAAGTCTCCATGCGGCTCCCCCCGCTGCAGCTTGACGTAAAAAGGACCCCGGATTAAGGCAGTTGATCGGCTCAGGCCAATGGCGCGCTGAATACCGCATGCGGAGCAAGTGTGCTTACGTTGAGGGCTGCAGATTGCCCCTCGTTTAGCGGCACAGAATGTGGCCCAGCTTCCACACCACCGCCTCAGCCCGCAGCGGATCCGAGAAAGTGCTGACACGATCTATACGACTAATGGGACGCACGTAGGGCAGAGAGAGAATCGAATAAATGAGTTATATCTGGCCGCCCTCAAAGGCGGGATCTACCGCATCATGTCTGCAACGCACATTCGTGTGTTGAATACAGACCAGTTCATTTCCTATGGAGATGAGGACCTCGCACGAATAAACTCTGTTCTTTTCATTATTTCTTTCTGTCTGTCACTGAGATTCAAAGTATGCATCGTACGCATATGCCTGATCCCCATGATCAAGGGCCTCTTCTCATGGGAGTTACGTGGACACTGGCGGGACTGGCCTTGATTGTTACCGCGATACGAGTATTCGTACGTATCAAGTTGTCTCGGACTCTGTATGCGCATGACTGGCTCATGGCTGCTGCTTGTGTACGTGGTGGTCCCATGATTGTGCTTGATCTTTTCTTTTTCTAAGACATGACGCAGCAGTGAATCGCTGACAAAGGTCACGTAGGTGTTCCTTGTTGCGACTCAGATATGCATCACGAAATCCTACGCTTGGGGGCTCGGCAAGCACGATGAATATATTCTCTTTGATCCAGACAGACCTTGGATCGAGATGGTCAAGTGGATATTCATCTCATTCATACCCGGTGTTTTGTGCTCCGTCACCGCCCGCTTCTCCATTGCTCAGCTCCTCATCAGCATATTCGGGAGCAAAATCTGGCTCAAGTGGTGGCTGAGTGTGACCACTGTGTTCGCCGCCGTACTCGGCATCTTGTCCATCATCCTGAGCTGGACTGAGTCTGATTCGGTAGAAGGATTGTGGAATCCCCAACTCGCAGCAGGTAGATGGGATCACACTATTACAGTCGTTTTCAGCATAGCGGCAGGAAGTACGTCTTTCCTTTCTCTCTTTTATATACCTTTGTTCCCCCGCTTGTACTAATCTCTACATGTCTTTTTTGTAGCTCTCTACGCCATCACTGATCTCACATTTGTGTTATTTCCCACAGTCATCATTTGGAAGCTCAACATGTCCCGAGAGCGGAAGATTGGCCTCTGCATCGTCATGGCGGGCTCCTTGTTCACCATGTCGACGCGTGTGATGCGCCTGGTTACCTACTATGCCTGTTCCTTTTCGGAAGCGGCAACGAGTGTGCTATGGGCCGGCGTCGAACAATCCATGGTCATCATACTGGGCTCCATACCGTCCTTGCCTGCCGCGGCCAAGCTGTACAGCGGCTTCTTCCGCAGTCTCGCCTTGTCGATATCCAGCCCGCTAGGGACCAAAGGCTCCCAAAACAAAAGATACAGCGGCAGATTTGAGTTTCAGAGCAGCAGCATCGCGAGGCCTGGAGAGGAGGAACTGGCTCGACTCAACAGTAGCGATGTTTGAAGGATATAGTGTCGTTGTATCACGACATGTAAGCATGCTGATCATCCTATAAAGCTTTGCAAACAGTGACCGCGATGTCAACCGGGTCAACATGCTGATTTGCAATGCTGGCGTCATGGGGGTCGAGCAGCTCACCCTGATTCCCGATGGAAACGAGATGCACTGTAAGGAATCATCTAGGATACCTCCTCCATTTCCAGCTGATGAAGGGTGCCCTCCTGGCTAGCTCAACGCCACAATTCAAGTCTAGAGTTGTCGTACTCACGTCATCGACGCACCGCGCCGGTCACCTCGACGATGGCGACAATTACAAGTTTGATGAGGGAGAGCACTCCAAGGAGATGGCGTACGAAAAGTCGACGCTCGTCAACATATACGTGACCAACGAGCTGGACCGTCGATGCGGGCATAGAGGGACTGCACGTCACCAGCCTTCTCCCCGGAGAGATAAACTCTGAAATCTCCCGGCACATAGGCAGCCTCGTGAACCTCAAGAACGAGCACGTGGCAAAGACTGAAAATCCCCGGAGCAGGGAGCTGCGACGACAGGTCTGGCTGCGGTTGGCAAGGATTGGCTGAATAGGGGAGGAGAGACACCTGGAAGGCTGTGTGGAAGCAGAGCAGAGGGAGGATGATGGCAATGTGTTTGGGGCAGGTTACGCTGGGCAGACGTACGACCGAGAGAAGGAAGCGCGCCTATGGGGGGATTCTTCGGTAATCGTGTGAGTCGAGCGAGATGATTGTCAAAGACGGTTTTGTCATTTAGACGGTTGGCTATATATTCTTGATTTCGCTGATGTGTCGCGGAGGGGTAGTTCTAATTGACTGTGAAAGCAGGTCCTCGGTCGAGATGGAGAGACCTATCCACGGCCTGTGCGGTAAAATTTCAGAGAGATGGACTTGAATGCTGCAGGCAATGTGAGGCTATAGACTACGCAGACGCACAATGCCCCTCAGCCAGCCACCTTGAGTGAGTCTACTCATCGCGCAGACGACCCCTCGCCTATGGATACACAGCAATCACCCCTGATTATTTCTTCCCCCTTTCTAAAAAAAAAACCCCATTCAAGCGCAGCGGTTTATCTCTTCTCCGTGAGACATCAAGCTGAGAGGGGAATTTGCTGCCCAGCCGCAAGTCTGCATGGTCTTTCTTCGGCCCATGGCAACACAGAGGTTGATGATGCTCCCTGGCCGTCATCTCCATCGGGGACCGTGTGATGGACATGATGGCTATTTATGGCACGGCAGAAGCCCAGACTGAAAGCCTAGGCAAAATTCTAAGAAACATTCCACCAGCTATGAGCCGTATCAAACTTTATCACCATGCCTGACTTCCATGTCGGCCCTCGGAAAGTGTCCAATCACGGCATACCGGAAGTCTTTTCCATCTCCAAATCGACTAAGCGGTTTTAGAAAGTGCCGAGACTGTCGGCATTATTCCGACCGAATGACAACTCGAGTGCACCATGGGTCAGTCACCGTGTCGTACGGTATTGCTGTGGTACTGCCGGGTCGCCAATTCAACGGCCTGATTGATCAATATTGCAATATGCGTCGACGTCATAATTTAAACAATTTCCACAGAATCACACAGATGTTCACCATGAGCGCAGAAACATAACGTGTGCGATGACAGGTGCCCGCAAACCCGGGGACGTGATGTGGGGAGAAACAGGGGGTTTCCCCTCTTCGGAGCTGGGGTAATAATAAACGACAGCGGCGGAGCTCCATGGGGAGAGAGAGCAAGTCTGGAGTAAAAAAGGGCCTAAAGCCGCCCTTTGCCAGGAAGCTTCTTTCTCTTTCGCCTTTTTGCAAAATCATTCGTATTCGTTATACTTGGTCCTTACCGAAGCTGAGCGAGATGCCGCGCTTATACACCGTTTTCATTGCGCTTTTCGCGGCCATTGGAACCATCTTATTTGTACGTTAAACCTACATGATAACCAATGACATCTTGCCGCCGATAGAAAAAGATGCGTTTGCAGCTAACTTGACGTTCCTTCTACAACACAGGGTTTCGACACGGGAATTGCTACGACGAGTTAAGCCAACAACGACCACTCTTACTTGTGCCATACTGACGCAAATATTAGCCATCGCCCATGAAAGCTGGAAAGAGTACATGAGCTACCCGTCCGAGGCCCTCACGGGCGCCGTCGTGGCCGTGTACATTGCCGGCGAAGCGGTAGGCTCGCTCCTGCAAATCGCCGTGGGAGACAAGCTCGGGCGCCTCCGCTTCATGCAGCTGCTGTGCGTCGTCGTCACCGTCGGCACCGTGATCCAGACTGCGTCTGTCAACATGGGCATGTTCCTCGCGGGGCGTCTTCTGGCCGGCGTCGCCGTGGGAGGCATGGTGGCCACGGTGCCGACGTATCTCAGCGAGATTTCCCCTCCGGCGGAGAGGGGTCTCGTGGGCGGCATCTCGGGCGTCGGAATAGCCTTTGGAACGATGCTGTCCAACTGGGTCGGGTACGCTTGCGGCTACGCTGCGTATGGCCCCGCGCAGTGGCGGCTGCCCCTCGGTCTGCAGATACACTGGGGCCTCATCATGATCGTCGGCTTGCTGACGTTTATGCCCGATTCCCCGAGGCAGCTCCTCCGCCAGGGGAAGACGGAGGCTGCGAGGAGGGAATTCATCAGGATCCGCAACGACCTGCAGTCTCATCAGGTGCAGGAGGAATTCGCGCTCATGAGCGCGCAGATAGAGTACGAGATGGAGACCGAGGTGAAATCCGTAATGGAAACACTGAGCGTCTACCGCCATCGCGCGCTGGTGTCCATCGCCGTGCAGACCATGACTAGCCTAACGGGCATCAACGTCGTCCAGTACTACCAAACAACACTATACCAATCCCTCGGCATCGAGTCTCACACCATGCTGGCACTCACAGCCGTCTACGGCACCGTGGCCTTTGTCGCAAACGTAATCACCACGCGCTTCCTCGCCGACCAGTGGGGCCGACGAAAGATGCTCCTGAGCGGACTGGCCGGCATCGTCCTCATCACAATCTACACGGCCGTCATGCAGCGCCGGTTCCAGCACTCGGACAGCAGGGTCGGCAAGGGGTTCGCCGTCCTGGGCATATACCTCTACGTGGCGTGCTACTACAGCATGCTCAACAGCACTACGTGGCTGTACGGAGCCGAGGTGCTGCCCGTAGGCATAAGGAGCAAGGTCATGGGCCTCGCCGCCTTTAGCCACTTTGCCGTCAACGTCGCCATCACCGAGGTTGGGCCCATTGCCTTTTCCACCATTGGGGAGAATTACTACTACGTCTTTGTCGGCTGCACGTCCTTCTTCTTCGTCGTCGCTTGGTTTTACTTTCCTGAGACGAAGAGGAAGACTTTGGAGGAGATTGCTAGCGCTTTTGGCGACAGGGTTGTTGCTGTTGATGAGCAGGCTGCGCGGAAGGCGGCTGGTGTTTTGGCTGGTGAGCAGGGGAAGACGGCAGGTGATCACTTCGAGGGTCTGCCTGGGCTGGAGGGAGAGTCATCCAGATAATCACAGATAGGCCATCTATACATGCCATCTATATATACCATAGGTACACCCAGGATCCATATCATATTTGTGTGGGTAATGACAAGACTCAGTACTTTGAAAGGAAAAATCGGAAAAAAGGGGTATTATGAAAGTGCCCCATACTGCGTACAGGCTCTTACCTTGTAGACTTCCACTTCTCAAACCCTTTTTAAACGTTTCCCTTCCCCTTCCAGTCGAGCTCATGCCAATCATTTGCCCCTCTTGGGGAAATATTCCGTTGCCGGTTGCACTACGACCACTGTCAACAACTGGTGATGGATGACTTCCTTGGTGTGGGGGAAAGTGCCATACATTAAAATCATTCTTCATCTCAATACATCTTTCCTTAGCTCTTCTGCGAGCAGCCTTCACTGCCTCCAGTTCCCTCTCAAAGCTCAGTTACCCTCTCAGCCTCCATTCAAGCCATCACCGCAGAAAAGACGGCAGGCTCTGAGGTCGGTGGCAAGGGAGCTTGAGATCTGATTGACGCGGGGGGGATGATGAAGCGGATAAGATTGATAGGGACAGTGATGAGAGTTGCCTTTGAATTGTTTGTGTGTAATAGCGCTTACAAGTCGCCAAACTGATGTCCCAGCTGACGGGTGTCCGTGATGGTCATCTCCAGAATCAACATCCCCGTCCTGAGCTCTGCTTAGCTGTCCTCTTTTTCTGGTGGGAGCTGCAGGGATCCGTTCGTTTTCAATCAATCATTTCGTCTCCAGGGAATGGCCACAGGCGACTTTGACATTCGCCTATATCCGGGAATGCATTTATTCGATGGGTTCGAGCGCATCGGAGAACGTTGAAGATATCCTCACGGACACGGAAGACCAGACCTATGCTAACAAGATGGACCCTATACAAGCAGCTATAGTGCGCTTAGCAGAGAAGATCGAAGAGCAACAAGTTGTCAGCGCACGCCAACTCACAGAATCCCTAAACTATCTTCATGTTTCACAGAGCTATAGCGCTGGGATGAATGGCAAAAACTTTGGACCCTCTCAACCTCGTCAGGATGGCAATGCTGTCGCGCAAAATGGCAACCAACCTGGCCAGATGATCATTCAAAGACCCTATAGATAAGGAAGCAAACACTTGCCTCTAATCTTCTTAAGATTGTCGAGAGACATGGAAGAGGACTGTGAGCTTTTTCGTCATCTTGTAGATTGGTCGAGCGACATGGGCGTCGACGATCGGTTTTCCGTGCCAGACATGGTGGGAAAGCAGGAAGGTCAAGTTAGGAATGGCGTCGACGATCGTGGAAAGCAGGAAGATGAAGCTAGGAATACAAGAAGCCAATCGTTCCTGTTCGGTCATGGCAGTGCCTGGGGGCGCTTACCGCCGCCCAAGGATGAAAGAAGGAACTGATCTCGCCCCCCTCAACAGTGGCGTCACCAACTAGTAGCCATGTATGCTTCACAGACTAGTAGGGGGGGAAATCACGCTGATGCTGACCCAGCATCATCTATATCTCTGTGCCCTCCTCGACAGCATCTCGATTCCAACATCATTTCATGCCTGTCTAATTCTCGACTTGCCTCCCCTCTCGCGATACAGGGCCACCAGCATTCTATTCAATGGCCGTACTCACATCGGACTCATCATTGAATGCAATATCTCAGCAATCGTCGAACATGGTTGGGACAGTCTCACCAATGGATATTGATTGTAAGACTCATTAATGGAGCACATCCCAGTCACTTTTTTCTTTTGTGAATTGTACGATACCTCACGGACGTTGCTCCCTTTTTAGCGAGAAAGTGAATGCAGGAAGGCAGTTACGAGCGGAGAGATCGCTCCGCTTAAGCGGGTGCCTGTGTAGAGGTAGTGTGTGAATTATACCTCTTGCTCGTTCCTTCCTTTCGTATATTCCGGCTCTTAAAGGCATGCGTGTGTTTGAAGCAGGCTTCGTTCCTTCCTTGATGACCTGCCCTGCTTCTTTTCCTTTCTGTATAAAAGGGCGTACAGGCGCCCCC
>PXOB01000231.1:40893-60935 GCA_003012115.1 Trichothecium sympodiale
TAAGGGGCCGGTCGCCACCCCAGCCAGAGCCCCCCCCCCCTCCCCTCCTGGCTGGGGCCTGAACCATGGAGACTGTGGGTAACGGCCAGTCCAAATCAGCAACATCAATCACTCCAATGCTTCACCCTCAGCCTCGGATGTCGTTCCATGCCATCAGGTCTGCGAGGCAAAGCTCTTGAATGGTTCAATGACATTCCTGAAAACCAGGGAGAATGGACACGATTGAGGGAGAGACATTTGCTGACAAGTTTTACCCACACTGATCCCATGGCAGAGAGTGTTCTGAGTCATCAGGCCCATGAAACTGGGACGCCAGCCAAGCGAACTGCTGAATGTGAATCTCAAGAAGAGCCGAGCGCTTATACAATCAAGTCAAAGGCACAACACGTCAAGTGGTGCTCACTCATTTGGTAAGCAACTGGCGGATGGCGTGTGACGAAGTGAACTGTGGCTGAGGACGAGGCTATCACGCGTGACCCAATATTATGTAATAAAGATCAATATGAATATGAGGAAAACAGGCTAGAAGAAAAGCCAGATTTTAGACAATCAACCACAACGGTCATTATCACATTTTCAGGCGACAGGTCCACGATGCTGGTGTGGCTGAAATCTAATTGAAACTTAACGGTAGGATAGTCTAAAATGTCGAGACAATGTATTAACTATCGAGACAGACGTTGGACGCATGAAACCATTTATTGTGTATTTTGTATTATTTGTTGTTGGTGCAATCCGACGTGATAAATGGATGAGTGGTTGCTGGTGGTAGAATTAAATTTTAGGGAACAAAAAGCAACGCCTTGTGAATCTTTTCTCCATATTTAAAGGAGAAGGGAGTTTAAAGAAGAAGGTTTAAAGAAGAAGAGAATTCAAAAGAAGAAGGTAATTCAAGAGGAAAAAGGTCCTATTCGAAAGAAGAAGAGAGCATGAACTCTATCCGACGACGCTCGTGGAGTGGTGGCAAACCACCTAGAGTCGGTTAGCTCTTACATCATCATCCAGTTGGTGAGATGGCCGAGTTGGTTATGGCGTCAGGTTAAGGCTACCTTAGCATTCATTCCTGGTGGAGCAATCCTCCTGGGTTCGAGTCCCAGTCTCATCATTTTTTGCTGCCAAATCGTTGTATGTTTTTTTTTATTCTTTTCTTGAATTTTTTTGGTGATTCGAATAATTTGTAAAGTGGCAGATTCCAACGACGTTCCTACTCAAACGTCATGTACTGGATAATTGTCGGCTGACGGGTAAAAGTCAAAAATCCAACTTGGATGATCCCCAACCACTTGAGTCACACCCGGATAGCAACCCGAGGTGCAACGTGACAAGATGGGTCGCGGCAAAATTAAGTTGTGCGTCCTGTTGTTTAAACGCTTACATAGATTACTCCATGCTGCCTGTAACGGCAGTAGAGTTTTCCTCCATAGAGGATGAAATGTTTATTTTATGATTAATGGTTAAAATGTCTTTGAGCTTATCCAGGCATCGGCATCGTGTCCTTTTGATGTGCCATTTCCATCCATCAGGGTATTGCTTACAGAGGATTAATCGCATGTAATTAATATATTACAACATTGAACTTTTGCATTTTTCAATGAAGCAGAAACCCTCCCCATCCCTTTCTTTTCTACATATTTTCACTCTTATTACACGTCAAGTCGTTGGTGTTTTGTCCATCATGGGGATCATCAAACACATCAAGACGCGGACAGGGGACAGTCTCGACAAGGCATCCAAGATTGCCTGGAAATTGAGATGCAAAGTGACGGGAGAAGACGCCAATACCCTCATAGATGACGACGACGGTAATGGTGATGATTGTGAAACTGAAGGGGACTCGTCCGACTACGAACGCAGGCATCGTATCACTCCTACAGCCGTGTCCTCATCCAAGGGAAGAGGAGAGTCCAAGGCAAGAAAAGAGCCCGTCTTCGGCAGCGACGCGACCATCAAAATAATGTACGAGGGCAGCAACTCGATAGGAACCACGTACGAATGGGTCGACACCCCGCCCAAACAGCCGTCCCAGTCGGCAACCCGCGCGCAACACGGCCCGTCCATAAAAGCCTTCAAGATAAAAGACCGGTCCAAGCTCAGCATTGGCGGCAGGCTGCCGCTCAGGTACCACAGGATCGAGGTCCAGAACCGGGCCCTCGTGGCAGCCATCGAGCCCATCCTGAGGTCGAGGGAAAACGTCCTCCTCGACGTCGACGAGCCGGCGTCGTTTGAGCACCCGTTTCGCGCGCTGTGGTTTTGCCTAGACGACCTCGTCTGCCTGCACGGGCGCATGGACGCCGACGAGCCAGCGAGAAAACACCTCGGACTGCTGTGCAAGCTGCTGGACGAAGACGTGTTTGCAGAGGTCAAGATCAGGGAGCGACGTATCAAGGCGAGCGGTCTCGTGGATTTTGGCCACGCGTGGCTGCTCTTTCCCAGCGGACGACCTGTCTACACTTGTGGCGCCAACGGGGAGATGGTGGTCAGGGCTGAGACGACGTACTACGCCACCTTAAACAACAGCCGGGAGTACCTCGTCGTCAAGGGCGTGACAATGTCGTCTGACGGCGTAGGATACGTATGGGATGACGCGGTGCTGCTCATCGACGAGTACGAAGGGAAGAAGCTCGTTCGCGAGCTGCCGCACTTTCCCCTCGACCTTCACCCTGATTCCGAGGCCGTCAGGAGGCGGCTCGTCGCCCGCGGCAAAAAGACGCTCGAGTATCAAGGTCTGACGTACTGTCGATACGCCGGCGTCGCGCTGCGCGAGAACAAGGGGTCGTGCGGCGGCGCGGAGAGGCACAACGTCGAGGGCCGCATCCTGATTGACGTCGTGGGCTACAACATGTATAATCTGATGCGAGGCTGCCGCGAGAGCTCGGATATAAATAGCCAGAGGACTTTTGCCAGACGTAAATCTCCTCTGCTGCCTTTTCCTCGGTCAAATGATGCTGGTGTTGGCGACGATGACGCCACGGTTGTTGCCCTGAAGACGGGCCGGCCCAGGCGTCTTACCGAGGAAGAGCAGAGGAGGAACAGGGAGGACATGCTGAGTCTCGGGGATGACCTTGTTTTCATGTCTGACGTGATTGGGGGGTATTCCCTTAGGAACAAGTTGTGGGGTACGTATCTACTTGCATTTTGTACGCATCAAAACGGTCAAACACATGATGAAAATGGTCATCAAAACTATCTAGTTAAAGATAAGGCTAATTTATTCATTCCAGTCAAATTCTTCGTCGACGACATTGAACCCATGACATGGAACGACGAAGCGTACAACCACCTGGTCTACAACACCGACCAAAAGGACCTCGTCCTATCCCTCGTCGAAAACCACCACAGCAACCGTACCGACAACAGTATCCCCACAGACGACTTAAACGACAGCAAAGGACAAGCCCTCGTAATCCTCCTCAGCGGTCCCCCAGGCACAGGAAAGACCCTCACAGCCGAATCAGTAGCAGACCGCGCGCGTCGCCCCCTCCTCCGCCTCGAGCCCGAGGACCTGGGTCCCAACGCCGCGATGCTAGGTTCCAACCTCCGTCGCGCGTTTGCCATGGCGTCGTCATGGGACGCAGTCGTCTTGCTCGACGAGGCAGATTTCTTCATGGCGGAGCGGGACGACCCGCGCGACGTGCGGCGCAACGAGATGGTGAGCACATTCCTCCGGGAGCTCGAGCTTTTCAGGGGGGTTCTCTTCCTCACTACGAATCTGCACCGCGGCTTGGACTCGTCGTTTCGCAGCCATGTGTCGGTCCACCTCGTCTTTCAGGCTCTGGACAGGAGGTCCAGGTGCGCCGTTTGGCAAAAGTTTGTCGACCGCTTGCCGAAGCGGCAGCCGCAGCAGCAGCAGCAGGATGAGGAGAAGGATGGGGACGGCAGGCCGCTGGACGACATTGACATGAGGGAGCTGGCTAGGTGGCAGCTCAACGGAAGGGAGATTAAAAATGCCGTCGAGATGGTCGAGGGGTGGTGTCGGCAGAGGGGGTACGTGCTGTCGCTCAAGAGGTTGGAGAATGGCATCAGGGTTACGAGCCCGTATGCCTCGAAAGAAGGAGACTTTGACGAGTCGCTCTACGATTGAATACGAGTGAGGGCACTAGGCTTAGATATGGCGGTTAGCATGGCTCAACATGGCACAGATGAACCAGGTCTCGGCGCAGAGCAGAAGATTCAACTAGATGAAGAGGCCATGGTGGCAAAGGAACAAGCACTCAGCCCAGTGCTAGCTTTTTACCCTGATCATTAAAATCTTCTTTTTCTGTTGCTTAAATACGGAGTTTTCTTCCAAAGCTTGCTGGGGTCGAGGTTGTGGTACGTGGGATATGCGGGAGTGTTTTCTCTTTCCCCTTTTACACCTTTGATACCACATCCCCAAGGATGATTTTTGATACCCAATTTCAGACAGCCATTTTTGACAGCATAATTACAAATGGAAAATAAATTAAATGATAATAGTTAAATGTCACGCGTGAAACCATGATCCAGCTAACCGCCATAAAACATGGGTGTCGGTCGTATGCCACGTTGTCGACGCGCCTACCCGTTCCCTACAAGCTTCCAGCCGGCGCCGCACCAGCTGACCGTATCTTCCAACCCGTCTAGAGTAAAGGATCAGAAAACAGAAGTTGCAGCAAAAACTCCCCCACAGAAGAAGATGCTGAATAAAAATAACTATAACGCTGGGTGTGTCACGAGGGAGTGCTCTGCCTAGAAGTGGCCTTCCCTCAGCTGGTGTCGTTATCCCACCGCTTCGTTATAAAGACAAATTTTATGCAGTTTGCTTTTCTTTCCCCTCGGTGAAACCTATTGTCCTCAAAGTTTATCTGTCGAATCCGAATAGTCGGTGAAGTCTCAACTGTTTCAAAAAACGAGAGTGGGAAAACAAGACATTTCCTTGCTACAATCTATATAGATATGTATACACCACAAGTTACTTTATTTACTCTTTATTCTATCGTCCAACTCATAGAAAAGACTCGAAAAATATTTCAGTATCAAACACACTTCCATCGACGTCCGACATCCCCCCTTTTTGCCCAGGCAACAACGTTTGCAAACCAAGATTCATCCACTTGTAAGTTGTTGGATCTTTTAAGCGAGTTTTCCAACTGCCAGCAGCTGTTCTTCCGCCTCACATCAATTGGTTGATTGGTTGATCAACAAGGTGGATCAAAACAAGCGAAGCTGTTCACTCACTCGTCTAGTCGAAACGACATAAATTCGACACGGGGCCCAGAAGGAAAGAACAGTAAAAAAACATATTCTTCCCTTGAGCATACAGATTCCCCAATTCACTCTTCTTTTCCATCTACTCCTCCTATAACATATTTCTTCCCATCAACAGACAAGTTACAGTATCATTTCTTCTACAAACACTCTTGGAAAGACGCAAAGCAGCAACATATAAAACAACCCCAAACATTTCTTTTCCTTCCACAAGAAATGAATACTGGATACTTTCACTCTTCAAAATCATCTTCCATCATTGATTCTTCTGCTTATTCTGCTACTTCGACATCTTCTTCTTCTCTTGCCCAGCCTGTGACCACCTCTCGGGGATTCGTCTACCAGTCCACGGAAAGACTCACACCCAGCCCGTACCAGACTCCACGCCTGTCAACAACGGCCATGTCGTCGACAACCATCCCCTCCAAGCAGGCATCAAAGCGTCCCGCCGAGGACTCGGTCAGTGACGCAGAATGCCTCGGCCGCGTTACGAGCGCGCTACGAGACGCCGGTTTGGGCGCACAGTTTACGCCTCAGGAGGTTCGAAAGGTGCTTGAACAGTACAACAACAGCAACAACAAGAACAGTGACGGTGTTGCTCGTCCCATTCAGGCTTCTTCTCTCAGCCAGCATAGCGAAGATGTGAATGGCTCAGACTCGCACGGCAAAACTCGCTACTCTTCCCTTCACCAGGTTGCTTCGACCAAATCTCTATCCTCAGGATCCGCTGGCAGCAACAACAACAGCAATAGCAGCAGCATGATTGATCCCTCTGGTCTTTTGACCTGGCGACCTTCTCGGATCGACACTTTTCAGCAGTCTCAGTCTCTGCAGCAACAGCAGCAGCACCATATCCGAGCCTCTGGTTCTCTTCCCATGATCAACAGCAACAACAATAACAAGGCTGCCTGGAGTGGCTACGCTGTCCCAGATCAATCTCAGCTCAGATCAGTGCGAGTGCCTCGCAGTTGTGCGCAGCTGGAAGCAAACTACGCTTCCGAGGAGGAATCGCCCAGAAGCCCGCAGAACCCAAACTACAATACAAACAACAACAACAACCTCCACCAAAACCTCAACAACAACAACGACACCAACCACCACCACCTTCTTCCTCAAAACCACAACCAGGCACACTACTTTCTCCCTGACCTTGGCATCGATCACCATCATCTTCACCAAGAAGAACCACAGTTCGAAACGCACCACCAACACCACCACCTCAGATCTGCATCAGTACGTCATGTTTTTCGTCCCTTTTTTTCTTTTCCCAGTCGGGTGCCAACTCATTACTAACTTTTCTTCCTTGACAGGACACAAACACCTTTACTCACACCACCCCCGCCGCCACCATGAACCGCCCTCGAACCATGACTTCTTGGGCCTTTGCCGACCAGGGACAGCAGCTCCGTCCCGCCGCACCACCTGCCGACCTCTATCAGCAGCAAACCGAGGGATTCCAAAACAACCTATACATGGGTCACCACCCTACTATTGCTCCTCCTCCTCCTCATCACCCTCCAAATATCATCTCTCCTCCTCTTAGTCTCGTTGCCTCTCCAGCTCCTCCTCCTCAGCACCACCACAACCACCACCATCAGCACTCGGCTGTCGTCACTCAGCGACCTCCCCAGCGAGAGTTTCGCCCCATGGAAGCCATCCTAAACAAGACGGGCACCAACAACAACAACAACTACATGGGCCCCCCACCAAAGCAAACGGGCAGCTTCTCGGCCAACTACCACGGCAAGCACACGGAGCGCAACGCCAGCAAAGACTGGCTCTCAGACGAGGACAACAGCTCCCTCTGGATCTGCAACCTCCCCGCCGACGTCTCCTACCACGAGCTCCTCTCCCTCATCCGCGGCGTCGGACGCGTCCACTGCGCCGTCATCAACCGACCAGGCCAAGGCAAGCACCCCGGCGCGGCTGCCAAGGTGGTCTTCTACGAGGCCTCCGCGGCGCAGCGGTTCCACGCCTGGGTCAACGTCTCGAGGCCAATCATCCGCGGCTTCGGACTCACATGCAAGCACAACCGCATCAAGACTTCGTCGGAGCCCCTCGACGGCACCTCGCGCGTCGTCATCATCACGGGCAAGAGCTGGTACGTCAACCAGGCCAACCTCACGCGGCTCTTCACCCCTTCGTTCGTCTACCAGCTCGACGAGGTCATTGAGCTGGCTCGCGCCGGCGATAGGTCCGTTTTGGAGTTTCGCTTTGGTAGTTATAGGTGCCAGTCTGAGATGGCCATGATTTGGATGCGCAAGTGCGCGCCCGCTGCAGTTGAGATGGTCGAGTACGGTCCTGATCCTTGCGAGGTCGGGGATACCAATCTTTCGAGACAGATTGCCGCTGACCGTATCCGTGGGCTCGGCCTTTGCTGGCCCTGGCCTCGTTATGAGAATCCCTAGAGGCGGATCGTCACAGGCCAGTACTAGGTGCGTTGCAACAACAGTTGCCATCGGGCACAAAAGGTAAAATTCCTGGCTTCAAGCCCTTTCTTTGTTTGTTATCTGTTTGTTATCTGTTTTTATTTTGGATATTCTGTGTTCGAGGCCCCAACATTCGTTTCTTGTCTCTCTCTCGCATCAGGCTCTTACCCTCCCCATGTCCTACTAATCCATCCAACATTATTCGAATGTGCTGCATTATTGCATGTATGATGCAATTTTTATATGCACAAGATGGAAAGAACACACAAGGGGCATGATATAAGGCACAAGACATATACACATACACACATAACGAAACAAAGGCACAAGGCGCGGCAGAGGCAAGACGAACAATTGTACAAGGCATGGCATAAGACACACACACACACACGGCAAAAGGTACAAACGAACAAACGTACATGGCATGGCATTGGCATAACAAGGCATGGCAAGGTTGGATGAATTGGCAACACGACATATGTTGCGCATTGAAAGAACAGTATTGTTGCATCGCATGTTGATAACAGCAGAGTGTGGTTTACGGGTTGAAACGAGGCATCAAGGATATCAAGGGGACAACAGATTGTACTAGTGAAGACTTTGCATAGGAAATTGACATGTATAATCCCCGACACTGCTCCTCGTGCAACTATAGCTGAACTACCCCTCCCTCCTCTTCATCAAAGTGAGACAAAATACTTCCCGTCTACAGCCATGCATCTACTGATTCCACTTGGCCTCGTCAAGAATCCTCTGCAGCAACCTAGCAGTCTCCAACCCCTCCCCAAAGTCAGCAAACCCATCACCACCAGTCGCAAACTCCTCATACACCCTAGCCGTGTTCCTCCCAACCGCCGAAACCCCCCCAACATACCCCGCCTCGCCCTCCTCATCCTCAAACCTCACCGCCTCGACCTCCGCCTCCCTACCCCTACGAATCTTCAGCGTGCGGCCGGGGTTGCCCATCTGCAGGTGGTCTTCCGGGATGACGACCTCCATCTCGCCCTTTGTGCCGGTAATGGTCCAGCGCAGGCCGGTCGCGTCGACGGGCTTGAGGGCCTTGCGGAAGGCGATGGAGGCTGCCGCGCCGGAGGAGGCGAGGGTTCCCTGGAGGAAGATGTGGTCTGGGACGTTTTTCGGGACGGAAGGGTTGGCGATTTTGCCGGTTGATGGGTTGATTGTTGGTACGGTCTTGTAGTGCTGCTTTAGGAGGGGGGTGAAGGAGGAGAAGCCGCCGAGGGTGCTGACAAAGGTGTCCAGAACTTGACATTCAATTCCGTGATTAGCTCATCGTTCTCTGTTTTTTGTTTCATGATGAGGGGAGATGGAAAATCTTACAGTGTCCAAAATAGATGGTGTACTCGTTTCCACCGCTCTCCATGCTGAGATAATACTCCGCCCCATCAAGCCACATATCAGGACTAATAACGCTCGAACACCCGCTCACGACGGTACTCATAACCTCGCCAACCTCCCCCTTCTCAAGCATCTCCCTAACCTTCTTAATCAACGGATCAGCACGCAGCTGCGTCCCCAGCGCCGTCGCCACGCCCTTTTCCCGCGCCAACTCCGCCAGCTCCTCCATCTGCGCCATGGTGCTGGCGAGAGGCCACTCCACAAACACCTTCTTGCCGCCCTCGAGCAGAGTCTTGGCGATGGAGTGGTGCTTGACCACGTTGACCGAGACGGCGGCCATGTCCACGTCCGGGTCTGAGGCCACCTCGGCTGCGGAGCCGTACGCTTTGACGCTGGGTGGAAGCTTGTGGAAGGCGATGCTGGCTTCTGATGAGGGTTTGGATGAGTTGCAGATGCCTGCGAGGGTGTAGTGCGGGCTTGCGAGGAGGGGTTGCAGGTGTGCGCTTGCGCCCCAGGTGCCGCTGCCGAGCTCTTCTCCCGAGGCTTTGGCTAGGCCGAATAGTACGATGCGGATTGGCGCCATGGTGGCTTTGGGGCAATGTATTTATTCGAGATGGAAATATTCGAAATGGAAACAAATATTCAAGATTCTGGTGGACGATGGATGATGGTGGTGATTGTTGATCTAAAATGCTACCTTGACCTATGCATACAGCAACCATGGCAAGCTTTATATATGCATTTCTCTTTATTCCCTGCATCAATTATTATCTCTTATCAACGTGGACCATTATAATAATGCTTTCCAAGCATTCGTTACCATCGGCCTCCGAACGGACGTTTACTCCTTTGCTCATCCGAGAAGTGTGGTACCACAACCTTCGTCCGCCGTTCGGACGAAAACTTGGGCTGAGAAATCACGATTCATCTTGCCCCAACTCGGGTACTTTTCATGTCGCAATTTTCCCAGAACATGGGTTCTCATGCAGCCAATGATTTGCTGGCTTAGGCAAAGGCTGTCTGTTAGATTCAACTCTCTTTCACTTTTTCACGGTAACTGTACCATGCAGGTCACGATGATTGTCAAACAAGAAAAGTTAGATGAGAGCAAAAAAAGTAACGCATCTAACCGAGGTATAGAGGTATCAGAGCCATATAAACAGCAAAGCCATAAACAGCAAGACAAACCAGCAAGGCAGTAAAAGCAATAAACAGCAGTGATTAACCTCTCGTGACTACATGATTGTGGTACTCCGTCTAGCCTAACCAAACCACCCAAAAATCTTACACAGTACACCTCGTTTTTATCCCATTTCCTTCCGCTCCGGTACCTTGCTCGACATATCTAGTACATAGCAAGTGCAAGAAGCGAAGCACATAGCAAAAGACAGGTCCTTGTCATGCTCAAGCCCTTGAGCGTAAGCTCCGACCGGTCCTTGCAGCCGTCGCCGTCTTCGTGACCCGGCCACTCTGAACCTTTTTCTCGGGAGCTACAGCGTCAGCCTTGGCCTTGGATGCCGTACGCTTGGTTGTCGCGGGGGCAATCTCGCCCTTGCCAGATTTCTTGCCTCGAATCTTGGGCTCAGCGGGAGCCCCTGCAGTGGCCTTTGTGGTGGCCTTGGCCTTGGCCTCCGAAGCCTTGGTGCCACGGGTAGCTCGGGTGCCAGTCACGGTGGCCTTTTCCGGCTCCGTCGTTTTGGCTGCTTTACGACCCCGGCCTGCTGGCTTCTCTGGTGCAGCTTCAGTCTCCTTCTTGGCTGCACGACCACGCTTGGCGGGTGCAGCTGATGCAGCCGGAGCAGCAGGAGCAGCAGTTTTCTTGGCGGCCGCTGCCTTGGGAGGTCGACCGCGTCGAGCCGCTGGCTTAGCGGGCTCAACTGTAGGTTCAGCGACAACTGTGGGCTCGGCGACTGCGGACTTGGCTGCCCTGCCTCGTTTCTTTGGTGGCTCTTCGGCAGATGCAGTCTCGGCAGATGCAGTCTCGGCAGCAGCACCGCGCGTGCGCTTCGTTCCTGTTGTGGGAGGGACGACGGCAGTCGCAGTCTTTGGCTGACGTCCCCTGGTTTTCTTTGTAGGTTCAGGCTCGGCCTCGACGGCTGCAGCCCTGGCTGGACGGCCGCGCCTCTTGGGTGTCTCGGTGTCAACTTTTGACGTCTCAGGCTCTGCAGTATTTGACGTCTCAGGCGCCGCAGCAGATCGGGCAGGGCGCCCACGCTTGGCAGGAGTGGTGGCAGTTGATGGAACAGCGGGAGACTCTGCAGCCTTGGGCGTATCGACCTCAACGATAGGTGCGGCGACTTCGGAGTTCCTAGGGGGGCGTCCTCGACGCTTCGGTGTGTCGGTAGGAGTAGCTGCAGGAGTCGCTACGCTTGGCTTGCGCCCTCGGGCCTTCGGTTCTGTCTTGGGAGTAGCCTTGAGAGCAGCAACGCGAGGCGTAACGGCGGTCCCATTTGCTAATGATGCTCTGGCAGGCCGTCCTCTGGGTCTAGGCTCAATAGCGGGAGCAGCTTTGGCAGAGCGAGGCGACTTGGCAGGTGTTTTGGTCTCGGGCGCCGTCTTGGGTGTAGACTCGGGACTCGTCTTTCTCGCTACAGGGGCTATCGTAGCTCGTCTTCTTCCAGGAGTAGCTTTGACAACGGGTCGCAAGATGACTTCGCTCTTTCGGGGTCGTCCGCGTCTTGGGGTTGGGGTCGCGCCATTCGTTGTTCCCTCGCTCTTCTTCTTTCCTGAGAGCTTGGTTGCGGGGCTATTTTTGGCCGAGGACAGTTTCGGTGTTGCGGCAGTCTCTTCCGTCGCAGCAACGGAGGCACGTGGCCTTCCTCGTTTCTTAGGCACCTCTACCCCAGCCGCATCTCGATGAATCTCAGCAGCGGTTCTCCTACGGCGCTTCGTGCTCGCATCGGGCGCGATGGTGCCACGCGTGGCTCTTTTGGCCGGCGCAGTCTTGGGAGGGGGAGGGGTTGAAGATTTTTGACGGGGCGTTGTCTGCTCTGGCGCGTAGTCTTGGACTTCTATGCCTGGAAGTTCTGGGAACGAAGGCGTCGAACTCGCTTCGCTCCGATGATCGTCGTCGGGCGACGCTGGTCGCGAGACATGGGTTTCCTCTGCCGTTTCTACAACCACAGTAGGATCCCTATCCGCTCCTGATATAATTGATACGGTTTGATGCATCGTCGTCTCTGGCTGTGCTGGTGCCTCGGCGCTCTGAACCTCTGAGATGGCGTCAACAACGCGCGCCACTGCGACTTCCTGAACAGGTTCCTCGCCAGATTCTTCGACCTCTTCCACGACTACAGTTTTCTCCGCGGTCGCTGTCACGTTCTCTACCAGAGACTCGTCCGCGACGTGCGATGGCGGCTGCTCTGCATTTGATGGTGGAGACGGGGGCGGTGAGCCTGCAGCAATATTGCCGACTGGATCAGAAGCGGCAGGGTCAGCAACCCGCGATTCGTCCGCGCCAAAACCGTCATCCGCGCTTTGCGTCGGCTCCTCAACTTGATGCGATCCGGATGGAGCGGATGGAGCAGATAATTCTTCCATACCCATACCTTCGAAGGCGCTTGATTCAAAACCTTCGGCGACGTCTTTGGTATCATTGACACTGGATTGGGCAGGGTCCCCAAACATACTGCCTCCGCCAAACAAGCTCGTGTATGCAGGCTCGCTTGGGACTTCTGCTTCTTGTTCCTGCGTCGTCGGTCGTTGAGGCGATTGCGACAGGCTGGTAAAGGACCCCAAGTCGTGGAAGCGATTGAAAAAGTTGGACTCCATTTCTGATGAAGAGGGGGGGCGCAGATGGCGCCAATTGTAAGTAATGTCGTCGTTTAAATGTCCCGCAAAATACAAGGTATCGAGAACCAATCGTTGTTGTTGTTGTTGTTGTTTTTTTTTTTTTGCCAAACGTTGATGAAGAACGAAATGTTGCGCAATCAATATGAAGACGCGCGACGCGACAAGGTTAGCTACTTGTATTGCGACACACGCAATTGGGACAATTGACGCGAAGCGGCTGATTACATAATTCGTCGCCCTAAAGGATTTATTACAATGAAATTAACTATTCAGCACAAAAGAGTCTGTGCATTAATTAATATGCAATCTGTAAGATGATTTCATGTCGTCATTCTCTTTGTGCCCTCTCAATCGCCTACATACTCTGCGATGCAGCCAAAGAGAAGCGGGAAACATCAATTTGTATATTCGCCTCGTCATAAGCCCTGATGTTTTTCTTTCCCTGATCTGATCCCTCCCAATCCGTCCCTCGAACCGGTTGGTATGAGACTCGACCTGAGTTGGAAAAAACACGGGCTATGCCCTAATCAAAGTTGGCGACGTCATTGTCCTCTATTCTGATTCTAATTGCGACTTTCTCGGAACGCGACCCGATCATACCAATTTTCGACTCCAGTTCTTAGCAGTTGGACTCCAATGCGCGCTTGGTCTGCGTCTCGCCGTACGAGATGGTATTGCGGAGTAACTCCTCAGGGCTTGGCGCCACTGGGGCGGTCGAATCAAGCGGTTGATTTAACTTTAGTTGCGATTGACTATATCCGGGGAATCTGTCAGACTACTATTAGGTCACTCGTGCCATCCATGGCGTGTATTTGGCTGACAGAATCACATCTAGTCGACGTTGTAGCCCAGAAACTCGGTTCGCCAAGCTGAGGAGCGCTTCCAGACTTGCCGACGAACAACAGTCGGGCCTCGTGGCAATTTCCCCAATCCGGCAAGTCACGATGCTTTGTCCAAGAATGTTTTCCCATAGTCTCAACGTTGATGTTGCGTGCTCACCGGGCTGTTTCCTTTTCGCTACTTCTTGCCCAGGTCTTGTCACCTAACCAACGGAGCAGGAACAACTGTATTCCAAGAATTTTTAGGCAGAAGCTTACCCAATCTGTCAAGGAAGCAGCACAGTATGTATTCTTTTTGGTTAGATGACGATAAATACTACTACATTACTCAGCTTTTAACTTCTTCGTCTTCACTTGTTACCTAATTCGACTGTTACTCGCATCATAGCTAATATCAATATGAAGATTCTCGCATTGTTCACTCTAGGCCTCGGGGCCGCCGTTGCAAAGGTGTCCTACGATGGGTACAAGGTCTACCACATCGACACGCCAGACTTTGAGGCCACTCAGGATGCTCTCTCGGTGCTACAATACGTGTCAATGGGGTGCGAATGCAACCACAAGACCATGGACATTGCCGTTGCCCCCGAGAGCCTCGAGGCATTCCACGCTCTAAGACTGGACGCCAAGATCACCAATCCGGATCTCGGGGCCGAGCTCGCAGCCGAAGGAGGACTTTCAGCATACAGAGGTAAACATCAAAGATATTTGGTTGCCAAGTTGACGTTATAACGCGCTGATTTCTTTCTTGGAATCAGCAAAGCCAAATATGCGCGGCATCCTCACCGGCCTGCCGAGCAAAAAGTACTTCAACTCGTACCATGTCCTGGAGGAGCACATGGACTTTATTGACGACCTCCAGAGGGTTTTTGCGAGCAACGCCGAGACGTTTGTTGCGGGCAAATCGCTGCAGGGGCGTGACATCAAGGGCATTCACCTCTGGGGTCGCCATGGCCCTGATACCAAGCCTGCCATTATCTAGCACGGTACTGTGCACGCGCGCGAGTGGATTGTCGCTCCGGTATAAACTCTCCACCCCCTTTATGCCCCCGATATCATGCAAAATATGCTAATAGTCATTGGTGTTCAAGACTCTAGAGTACATGACATACAAGCTCATCAGGAGTTATCGTCGTGGCGATGAGCTCGTCAGGAAGACTTTGGACAAGTACGATGTCTACGTCATGCCCATTGTTAATCCTGACGGTATGTCCATGTCTTTGCCTACTCTGAGCATGTATGTGTATAACACTGACAGCCGTAGGCTTCGTGCACACAACCACAGAGGATCGCATGTGGCGCAAGAACCGACAGGGTCGCCTCCTGTCCCCGTGCATCGGTACCGACCTCAACCGCAACTGGCCTCACCAGTGGGACGTTCCCGGAGGCTCCTCGACGGATCCCTGCTCTAACATCTACCGCGGTTCCGACGCCGGTGACACCCCCGAGATAGACGTGCTCACAAACCACACCATGAGGCTGGCCGAGAGCCAAGGCATCAAGCTGTACGTCGACTGGCACTCTTACAGCCAGCTCATCCTCCTCCCTTACGGATATACCTGCGATAAGGCCATCGACTCTCTGGACAAGCAGATGAGCCTTGCTGGTGGCGTCGCCGAGGCGGTCAAGGGTGTGAATGGACTGGACTTTGTCTACGGCCCGACCTGCAAGACTATATATCAGACCACTGGTGGCAGCTTGGACTGGGTGTACGACAAGGCTGGGGCTGAGCTTTCTTGGGCTTTGGAGCTGCGGCCCAGCAGCGCCGACGCAGGTGGTTTTGCCATTTCCCCCGACAACATTATTCCGTCTGGGGAGGAGAGCTGGGCCGGTATGAGGAATCTGTTTTCGCGGTTCTAAGAAAAATACCAGGCTTATATGATCAGTTGGGCTGGTGGTAGTCGACTCTCCGAACTAGCTGCCTAGGGCATATCGACTTTGCAGGACCATGCAGCTCGAGTGAATACGCAGTACTCTATGTAGGTACTACTCGGGAAATCGCAAGAAAATAGTTGTTCAATTGTCATTCATTCATTCGCTAGTCGTTAAAAAAGAAAATGCTCCAATGCCCGCCCAAAAAAGATGCAAACTCCATGCGCCTCTCGCTCAATGCTCAGCTCAAGATATCTTGACAAATTCCCAAAGAGTCCCCGTGTCCTTCTCAGCGTAAAGCCCATGCCCGCTGGCCTTGGCCGTGACCTGGAAGAAGCGCGTCCAGTACAAAGCCTGCAGCCAGTGCCCTCCCCCCGGACGCTTCTCCGTCTTGAAGCACTCCCACCCGCGCTGGTGCCGGGCCTTGGCGTGGAAATCCCACCAAATGTCGTGGCCCAGGTAGGTCCCCTCGGCGACGTTCCTGAAGCCGAAGAAGCCGTGGCGGCGGGTGCAGACCCATTGCGAGTGCTTGCCGGCGCCCGTCTCGTCCTCGAAGCTGAGCCTGCCGCTGTAGCAGGTCAGGGCACGTCCTTGGTTCCTGACGAGGATGAGGTACGTCTCCCCTGCCACGGGGTCGGCTCGTCTCGTCGCCTCCATGATGGTTGTGGCTTTGACGGTGGTGGCGGCTGCGTCGTCTGGGCGAGGTTCGTTTGCCATCGTCGTTGTGGTCGTCGTAGGCGACGTTGTTGGCGGTGACCGTGGCTCGGCGAGGCCTGGGAGGACGAGGTGGATTCCTATCGTGTCTGTGCTGCTTCTGTGACCGATGCCTTCCTCCCTGAACCTCGAGGTCCGAGACCTGGATGATAGGATGCTGCGTGCGTCATGTCCACCGTCCATCGGGACGCGCATGCTGCGGGTATGTTTCGGGTGGAAAGACAGGTTGAAAAGTAGAGGAGAGAGGGTTTGAAAGAGATTGTCGTTGAAATGGCAGAGATATTTCCAATGCAGAAAGAAGATGAATTTTTTGATTTTATATTATTTTATTTTTTCTACGGCCATCATCCTATTATTTTGTATTTGAATGAAAAAACTGGGATGCGTTGGCGCTGCAGTAAATTACGTGCGCTCATCGTGTTGGGCGTTGACTGGAGAGAAGCGACGTCGAATCAGAACCCAACGCCAGCGCAACATCAGAGCCCAAATGGACGCTGCCATCGAATAAAGACTCGTCGAAGCAATGCAAGCGCCATGCATGCAGGGTGCAGTGTGGGATGTGGGACCCGTCACCGCCCAACTGCAAAAATACTTTTCAACCCCGGAAAATTTTGAAGTCTTGTTGATGGGAAAGGCGGGTATTCTAGAATCGGATTTCACGCTTTGTGGGAAACCTGATGCTCGTACTCCTTCCAAGCCCCGAAGGACTATCCTAACAAACCATACAGGACATTTTTATGCTATGAATCTTCAGAGCAGAGGTGCATCACCAGGTCAGACCGTCTTGTTGTCTGAGATGGACGTCTTGGATATGGCGCAATGACTGATGGATCTACCTTTGTTTAACGTTTAACAAGACCAAGATCAGTTACCCCAGTCCGATGAAACATGCAACTTAATTCGACCCTTAAAGAGTGAATCACAAAAGCTGACACCGGCGCCCCATCACGGTGCGGGGAAGATGGCATACCCTGGAGAGCAAGAGGGTTATGGCACAGATATTCAATCAAACAGCAGAAGAAGGGAAAATAGATGGTAGATTATCACGGGTCTGCTGAAATACTGATCCATAAGTCTTGTGTAATCTTGTAGTAATTATTACTGTCCGTATGATCGGTAAAGAACTCGGTAGCAAACGTCTTGCTGAAACGCTGCCCGCTCATGTCACTGCTCCAATACCCACGATGAAAAAGGCAATTTAACAAAGAGATAGTACAGAGAGGAGAAAAATTATTCTTTTGAAAAAACAGTAGATAGATAAAAAAAAGGTACTCTAGTATTCTTTGTTTTGAGGGTGACGGGCGTAGACATGACATATCTAGGTGTGTCACGTTAACATAAAGCTTGAGTGAGTGAAAAATTCCGAGCTTGTGCGTAGAACACATAGCCAGGCTGTTCGTGTTCATAAGTAACATGATAAAAAAAAAAAAACTCATGACCGGCCTGACCCCCTGAAATACGTCGTGATGTCTGATGAATTGAACCGCCAGGTGTGTAATCACATCACATCAATATTTCCCGTTCTCGTCATCTTTGACCAGGATTGATTATAGTCCTAAAAGAGGAGAGATGATATAATTGCAGTCATACCCCCCATTCGAGTATCGAAAATCGTTCAGTCTACCTGGAATACGACGGCTCAATCTTTGCGAGGGAGCAGGCAGAGGGTATGGGGTTGTCCTCCAAAATGCTCAGATCCATAGACGATTCTAGAAACCATACCAAACCCAAATCATTAGTTGACCCAGGCTGATGAATTCAAAAGTGCTAAACCATATGGGCATCAAATGGTTATCGTACTGAGCGCCAGAAAGTGCCCCATGTTCGCAGATAAGCTTAAAAATAACCTGTCGTAAGTTGAGCACCAAGACGATGGCGACCTACCCGAAAAAGAAGGTAGTAAAGGCTCTTGAGCTTCCCCGCAAGCCGTTGATGGGGCCGGCAAATAAGACGGCTTTTGCCCAGGCTTGCCAAGTTGGGTAGTTTTTCTACTTTCCTAGCTTTCCATTGTCGCCGGTGCTTATCGTGACTCGCGCTCGGCAAGTGGAGCAAAGGGTGTGTTGCATTTGAGGGGAAATATATTGGCTTCATCATTTTCATCCCGATGACCGATTTGCAGCTGAGCATGTACTTGTTACTTATAGGCGATGCCATCTCCCATGGGAATCTTTGTCCTTGCTTCCCGCTTTATTAGCAATGACACTGTAACGGCTCCTGCAGATCAACATCGTCGTATTTCAAAGTTGACGGTTGCCCAACATGGTCCATATTACCAGCGTGGGCATCTTGTGCTCTGCTCTCGTGGGCTTGAGCACCGCAGCCGGCGCCGGCTCCAAGGAGGAATATGCCTCTGGCGCAGTCCATCATCGCATCATGGAGATTAAGATGGTGAGTCCGACATTGCCCCTCCCCGCCCCCTTTATCTTGCATCTCGTAGAGTTGAGTTATCGTAGAGTTGAGTTCTAACCGCTCCATGTTAGGCCCATTGGGATGCCGAGATGGAGGCTGGTCTGATGGACAGCGCTCAGTATCCAGAGCTTGGCTACACACCTTGCGTCGACGGATTTGCCGCTGCCATCCCTGGAGACAGCAACAATACCTTTAGGTGCAATAACGTGCGTATAATGTCTGTCCAAGCACACACACATATATATAATATATATATATATGTATATATACTCTCATACTTCGCTCTACTCTTAGCTGACACAGAAGCTGTTCGGTTTAAACGTATAGATTGACTTATACCACTTCCTCTCCCACGCTCAACTTGGCTCCTAGGGTGGCCGCGGCTCCTCCTCCTGGGGCTGGACATCCGAGGACGGCAGGGAGATTGTGGCCATCGGCCAGTACGACGGCACCGCCTTTGCCGAGATCACGGGCGAGGGCAAGCTCGTCTACCTCGGGCGCCTGCCGCAGTACGACGAGGTTGGGTCCAACTGGCGAGAGGTTCGCGTCGTCGGCGACGTGTGCGTTATCGGATCCGAGGCCATGAACCATGGCGTCCAGCTCTTTGACATGAAAAAGGTCCTCGACGTCGACCCTGCCAATCCCGTCAACTTTACCCAGTCCGACCTGGCCGGCCACTGGGGATTGACCAAGAAGAATAATACCACCACCACGACTGCGTACTGGGACTACCTCCCCGTCGGTCGCACGCACAACATTGTCGTCAACCACGAGCTCAAGTACGCCGCGGCCGTGGGCTCCGTCGGCGGCAACGAGACGATGCGCGTCAGGGATGACCTGCCCTGCCGCGGCGGCCTCATATTCCTCGACATCAGCGACCCGGCCAACGTCCACAGCACCGGCTGCGCCGCCGCCGAGTGCCTCGTCTACCGCGGTCCGGACGAGCGTTACCACGGCAGGGGCATTTGCTACGGCTACAACGAGGACACGCTGACAATCTACGACGTCAGCGACAAGACGGGAAATAGCAGCAGCATTATCTCCGTCAGCGACTTCCCCGGCGCAGAGTACGTGCACCAGGGCGTCGTCAACGACGAGAGCTGGCAGGAGTACATCTTCCTCGACGACGAGTTCGACGAGCGCGACGCCAGGGAGGGGCCCGTGTCCCTGGGCAAGGGTCTGCCCACGACGCACATCTTGGACATTAGGGATCTCGAGAACCCCAGGTGGACGGGCTCGTACGCCGGCAGGACGCGCGCCATCGACCACAACCAGTACGTCGTCGACGGATACCTCTACCAGTCCAACTACGGCAACGGCCTCGTCGTGCTCGACGTCGGCAGCGTCACGCAGGACCCCAGCGGCGCGGGAATCTGCGAGGCGGGCTTCTTCGACGTCTACCCCG
>PXOB01000232.1:0-15176 GCA_003012115.1 Trichothecium sympodiale
GGGGGGGGGGGGGGGGAAGAGTTCTTGGGATAATATGCGCAGGCTGCCTCCGGATGTGTCCAATTAGCGGTGATACCCTGCTAAAAGTACGGAGTTGGAATTTCCCTTTTCTCGCAGTATGGAATAAAAACTGCTTATAATTATACATGATATAAGTTGGGCATTTGCCAAGAAAAAGCGTATCAGGTATAGTTATTAGGCCGGAGAAAATGGTGAACGTTGCCGAGGTTGTGAAAGAATGGCCTTCTCTTCTCAGAATCTACCCTAGGGTAGACAAGATTCCCACCTCGGCAATCGGACAGGAAAAAGATTCAAGGTTGAATGTAAGCTTCTGAGCGCGATCGGCCTCCATCTTATCTACGGAGTACTGCACTTGCACTGCTCTTATCTTTGGTCAAGCCACGAGCGTGTCTGTGTCGGGTCATCATTAGGGTAGAGCGACGAATTCGATAACTCTTTTTGTGCGTTCACGCATGTATGCATACGTTGGTTCACACACTCATTCTTTCTTTATTCTAATTTTTTTTTTCATCATATTGCTACTGTTGCTGGGACGTTGAATTCCCCCCAGCCTCTATGACAGCTTTGACCATCGGGGAAAGTGTACAAGTACGGAGGAGTAATATGGAGCAGTACCTAATTCTCCTACCGAGCCCAAGTCACTTCCAATTACCCCCATCGGAAAAACAAAAGCAATGCTACTACGGTGCCCGAAATTTCGACAAGCTAGATTAAAAGTTCAATAAGCGATAGTCCTATTCTAGAAACCTTCCCTATTAAATTTATATAAAGATTTATTTTATTAATTACTATAATCGCGTCTATATATAGATCGCATTATATACTTTCTTTTTTTAATATATTAATAATAATAATATATTTTTTTAAATATTTTAAAATATATTAAATTATATTATTTATTTATTATAAAAGACTTAATATAATAAATATTTATTAATATTAAAGATATTTTTAATAGTTTTTTTAAAGTATAAAAGATTTTGAATTTACTTTATTTAAAGTTTAAATATATAGGAATAAAGCTAAAGCTATTATTTATTAAGATATTTATTATTAAAATATTAAAAAATTAAAAAAAACCTATAAAAAATTATAATTAAAGCTTATTAAAAAAATTAATTATTTACTTAAAATATATATTATTAAATATAAAAATAATAATAATTATTTTTATTTATTTATTAACTTTAAATATAATTATAAGTTACTAAGTAATATAATAAATTATTTTATTTCTTATTAAATTTTTTATTATAAATTTATTTATAAGAAATTAAAAAATTTAATTAAATTAAAAAATAATAGTAATAATTTATTATTAAAAAATAATTTAATAATTAAAATATAAATATTTTAGCTTTTTAATTATAAAAGAAAATATATAAATTATTTAAATAAATTTTTATAATAATAAATATAAACTATATATATTAATATAAGCTTTTATTAAATTATTTTAGAAAAATAATTATATTATTTATTAAAATATATATTATAAATATAATTTATTAAATTAAGAGAAATTAATAAAAATCTCTTAAATATATAAAGTTTATATTAATATATAGAAAAAAACTTAAATTTATTAATAATTAATAATATATATAAAATTAATTACTTTAATATATTTTCTTTTAAATAATTAATACCATAGCTTTTATATAAATTTTAATATTATATTTAATTTTATATTATAAAAAGATTATTTCTTTTTTATATAGCTTTATAAATAATTATATAAAATTATAATATAATTTAATATTAAAAAGCTTAAAGTTATTATTATTAATTTTAATAAAGCCTTTAAATATAATTTTAATAATATTTTCTTAATATTTAATAATAATTATATATATAATATATTATAAAGAATATTATATTTTAAATTAAAAAAGGTAATAAAAATAACTTAAAAATAATAAGCTTATAAGTAATATAAAAACTAATAAAATATATACTTTTAATAATTATATTCTTATAATTATACTTTAAAGTATTTAATTTAATTTAGAAAATATTAATAATATGAATTTATAATAAATTAAATATATAATTATTAATATTAAGAAATTAATAATAGCTATTTCCAACCTTAAGCTATACTTTAGTTTATTAAATTTTTTTACTTATAATTAATAATTTTAAAGATATTTAAATATATATTATAAAAGTATTAATAAAAGATAAATATAATACTTATTAAAAATAGCTTAAAATTACTTTTATATATTAATTTAATTATATTAATTATTTTTATTTAATATATAATAATATAAAATATTAATTATTTTTATTTAATATATAATAATATAAAATATTAATTATTTTTATTTAATATATAATAATATAAAATATTAATTATTTTTACTTAATATATAATAATATAAAATATTAATTTATAGCTTTTATTATTAATAAGCTATATAATTATAATAAAATTATAAATTTATATATAAAAAGCTTATATAATTAATTTAAAATTATCTTTAAGAATTAATTTATTAATTTATTTTTATTTTAATAATATATTTAAAAAGCTTTAATAATATAAAAAAAATATAATTTTTAATTTAAAAAAAAATAAATAAAAACTTAAAGTTATTAAATAAAGATTTAATTCTTATAATCTTATAGTAAAAAATAAATTAAATTATATTAAAAAAATCTTTAAATAATTTAAATTAATTTATAAATAATAAAAAACAAGACTTTTTTTTAAAGCTTTATATAAATATATTTACTTTTTAATAAAGTTTTCTTTATATATATAAACTTAATAAATTTAAAGAAATTAACTTACTTTTAGAATTAATTTATTCTATAATATATTAATTAATTATTAAAATAAATAATAATTATAATTAAATAAGTATTATAAGCTTAATTTTAATATTATTAATATTAAAAGATATATATAAAATAACCTTATTTATATACTTTAAGTTATATTAATAAATTATATTAAAAATACTTAAGAAGCTTATAAAAATAAGGAAAAAACTAAGAAAGTAAGTAATAAAAAGAAAATAACTATATAAAGTAAAAAAGCTAAAATAAAAGTAAAAATATAAAAAGAAATTAATAAATGAAAAGTAATAATATTATAAAAGCTATTATTAATAATATTATTTAATATTAAAATATAGCCTTAAGTATAATAAATTTAATATTAATTAATATAATTACTTTTATTAATATAAGCTTTTATTAATATACTTTTAATCCTTTATTTAAGTAATTATAATTATTATTATAGTTAGTAATTTAAGCTATTAAACTAGCTAGACTTAATAATAATAATAATTATTATTAAATATTAAATTATAATAATCTATAATTATAAGCTTAAAGCTAATAAATATAATAGCTATTATATAATTAATAGTAATTATTATAATTATATAGTTATAGTTATTATTATTAATAGCTTTAAAATAGTTTTAAAATTAACTTTTTTTTATTAATATAATTACTTTAATAATAGCTTAATAACGCGATATAACTATAGTAATTAATAAAATAAGTCTTTATATAAATTTAATAAGGAAGGTTTCCGGAATAAGACTATAGCTTATCGAAGTTTTAATCTAGCTTGTCGAAATTTCAGGCACCTGCTACTACTACTAAGTAGTAGTACTTGTAGGTACTCCGTAGTTGGAGACGAATAGACGAAATACTGGGAAAGGAACAACGGGTTCCACTCAGTCTAGTGCTAATAATATGCATACATATCGCGGGAAGGGGGCGAGCTGGTTGTCAATAAAACATGGCATCCAATCTGTCGATGCTTTTTCAGGTGCATGTTGCTCGATATGTTTCTGTCCGAAAGACGGGCATGGAACCTTTTCTCCGCCACTCTACGGAGTATGTACGGAGTATGTATGTACCTACAAGTACTTCCGTACAACATCTGGTTAGGTGTTACTGCTAGATAATTCCGCGCAGCCTTGCCCAAGTTGGTCAAAGAACCCTGCAATCCATCTTTCAGCTCGGTGGGCACCCAAGATGAGCTATAGCCAATGAGGAGCATGATAGGGCGCCACCGCTCAAGGATCGAGAAAGAACGACGGGGTCCCAAGGCTGACTTCCTTCTTTGAGGAGGAGGGGGAGAGAGACGGAAATCAATGGGCGTTTTTTCTTATTTTCTCTCTCTCTCTCTCTCTCTAGCTAGGTACTTGTAATTCCTGTATGTTTCTCTTGCTGGCTGGTTGGCAGATGGGCGGGCCGCTGAAAGAATTTACATGGGTTATCCCAAGGGGGTTATTTGTCACTACTAGCCGGTTGTCTGTATATTTTCTTTCGTCAGGGGGGGGCACTCTCGGTTTGATGCAGCCATGGCGGCAACACTTATCAGCTTTTGCAGCCAAAAGCGGCGCGAGCTGAGCTGGGATTTCCACTCGAAGATGCAGGGCCCAGGGTCCCCTTCTTTTTAGCCTCGTGCTCTGTTTCTGGCGTCTAGACCCCTCGGGGTTTTCGGCTCATGAAATACCTGAGGTACTCCGTACATGGGATGTGGGATGCAGGTATGGAGTAATAAGTGTAGGAGCAGTAGTAGTACGGAGTACGGAGTACATACATGTGTGGTATGCCTGGGGGATGCGTTGGCGTTGGCGTTGGCGCGGCTGCGTCCTGCGCGACAAACTCGAGAGCGAGAGAGCAGCAAAAAAAAAAACCAAGCAAAAAAAACAAAAGGTCCCTTGATCTTCACTTCTCCTCATTTCCCAATGTTTTCTTTCCCTTCCCTCTTTACTCCCGAGGTTTTGACCCTGTTTTATTGAGGTCGTTGAACGTTGTGATAACTTCCTTTTACGAGCTAAAGGAGGGTTGCCCATAGGGAGGAAGCATCAACTGGCTTACACAGACACACAGACACACATGCATATACACGCGCACATATATATACACTCACACACAACTCACCGCGGTCGCGCCTATGCGCCAACCAACAGTGCTCCTGGCCTTGGGGGGTCTGGCCTCGCAAGGCGTTGAAGCCTTCTCCAGGAACAGCAGAGCCCAAGAGGAATCATGGACGCCTGCTCAACCCACCAACGTCATCAACCCTCTGGTCGAGCAGGCTCTAGGGCTGGGCACCTCGCCGCGACCGACTCAAGCTCCCCGTGCTCTGTTTGGGCGCATGGAGCTTCAGCCTCGTCTCGACGGCTACACTCTCGGCCCCGGCACATGTGGCTACGTCTCGTCCAACGGAAGTAAGTTGGTTGTGCTATATGCGTTACACTCTACAGATATAGATTGCCCTGTTGCAGTTTGCTGCTCTACTGACAGACGAGATTGAACAACTAACTAACTAACTGGGCTTACTTACTTAGACTCCTTCACTTGCGTCAACTCAGCCGCTACTTGCGACTTTGACGACAGTCACATGGGCTGCTGTCTTCCAAACCAGGATTGCACGCTCATCAAGACTGTGTGCATCGACTACTCGGCCTCTGCTGACGGCAAGTGCGACTTGCCCGACGATTGGCACACTCTCTGCTGGTAGGTTTCTTTTTATTTGTTTTGTTTTCCGGCTTATGCATATGAAAAAGGGGTTTGGCTGCTAATGAAACTTGGGCTCGACCCGGTTCAGCAACGACCGAAACTACGGATCGTGCTATACGTGGCTCTTCTCGACCGTGCCTGAGGATGATGACGAGTTGAGCACCTTTACCTTCCTGGATTGCTCTGCCCGCGCTGGTACCGGTACTCTCCTCGATTATGACCCTGCTTGGTCCCGCACGCACGTCTTCCCGTCCACGACATCGACTGAAACATCAGAGACGGCGACGCCTACCGACGACGACGAGGAAGGGGGCGACGGAGGTGATGATGATGGTAAGGACGGAGGTGGCGGCGGCGGCGGCGGCGGCGGCAGCAAGACCAACGTAGGTGCCATTGCCGGAGGCACAGTCGGAGGTGTAGCCGCCCTGGCTCTCGTAGGCGCGGCAGCCTTCCTCCTCCTCCGCCGCCGCAAGGCAAAGACGGTCACCCCAGACTCGCAGAGCTCCCCCTCGGCACACATGACCAACCCCAGCGGGCCCAGCAGCCCCCCGCCCATGACGCAGTCGCCCAGCTCGCCCACCGGCCCCTACTACCCCTCAAGCGTGCCGTCCGGTTACCAGGGCTACCCTCCTCCCCAGGGCCAGTCGCCGCAGGGTTACGACCCTCACATGAGCATGTACAGCCAGAGCCAGGGAGGCTACCCCCAGCAGCAGCATCAGCAGCACTACCACCCCGGCCAGCCTCAGCCGTACCCTCCTCACCAGGCCTTTGGTGGCTACCAGCCCTCCGCCGGGTCGCCGCCGCCGCCGCCGCCGCACACCACGCCGAGCCCCGTCGGGCATGCCCCCTCGCCCCAGAGCCCATCTCCGCCAGCGCAGGAGTTGCAGACCGTTAACCCCGTTGGGATGGAGACTAATCGTGCTGAGCTGGGTTGAGAGGACGGACGGAGTCTTGCGAGGGGAAAGGGATGGTTTTGAAATGAACAAGTGTCGAGTGTCTAGCAGAGCAAGGGAAAGAGAAGGGCAAGGGGGCTGCATTAGTGGAGCGATCAAAGGCGTTTGGGTTTCTTTCAATTTTCTCCTTTTTTTCTCGGTCGCATTTTCTGGTCGAAGATGTTGACTACATCTTATGATGATAAGCACTGCACGGCAATCACCCCGTCTATAATGAACTTCAAAAAAAACATCAGTGATTCTGATATTAATACTGCTAGCCAATGTTCTTCTTGAGTGGCATGTCATGAACGCATCAAGCATTTCCCTTGTTGTCGGGAAATTTTACTCCCAAACCAGAACTGGGGAGAGCTTCACTTCTGGAGCTCATTTTCCACGGCTGCTTGCCACCAACTTGCCCAGTCGATGACTTTGTTGTCCAGCCTAGCCTCCTCGGCCGCAAACACCATGGCATGGCTCTTCAGGGCGTCTTCGAGCGTGCACCCGATGTGCTCGCACTGCGCTTCGTGGGCTGGGCGGCCCCTGTTCTTGATGTCGTCGACCGCCAGGACGAACTGCCTCGTCAGGCCCATATCACCGCCTCCGTGCCCTAGGTCCTCTACCTTGGGCTGGTACGTGCGCTCCTTGCCGCTCTCAAAGTCCTGGACGACAATCTTGAACGAGTCGGCGTAAATCTCGCCGTGCTCGCCGTAGAAGTTGCTGTACCGCTCGCACACCCTGTTTGTCTGCGCCACCATGTGGAATACAGCCCGCTTGGCAGGATGGAAGACGCCCCCGTGCTCCTCTTCCGGCCACGCTATGGTGACGAGCTGCTCGTCGCAGACGTTGTTGTCTGACTCGAAAACACACCTTCCGAACCAGTTCCGTGACTGGATCTCGCTCCGGGGCGTGCAGCTGTCGTAGTCCTCGGATAGCTTAGAGATGATGGCAGCCTCACGGGCTGAGTGAGTCTTGTGAGCGTCCTCGATGTCCGGGACGACCACATTGACCGGCCAGGATAGATTGCCTGCGCCCAAACCCTTGCTATGGTTGCCGAGATATATGTGCTTAGCTGAATACTTGCAGCCCTCGTCACCAAGAGGACATTTTGTGCAGTTGGTGGCTTCCCCTGCCGCGGCGGGCTTCCGGTTCTTCTTGAAGAACTGCAACCCGCCGGTGCTGGAAATGGTCGATGGTTCGTGGGCGCCCTTCTCGTCGCCGGCCTTGGCAGGGTAGGAGAGCAGCCACATGAGCAAGTCGATGTCGTGGCAGCTCTTGGTCAGCAGCGAAGGGCCAGTCGTTTCCGAATTGCGCCAGTTGCCCCTGACGTACGAGTGGGTGTAGTGCCGCCATCCGACAGGCTCGGTGTGCACCACGCTGTTGACCTTGCCGATGACCTTGTCGTCGACCAGCAGCTTGCGCAGCATCATGTTGTGCGGGCTGTAGCGCAGCACGTGTCCGATGGAGAAGACCTTTGTGTCTTGCGTCGGACGGAGAGCCTTGTACATCTCCAGGCAGTCTGCGAGGGAGCAGGCGAGGGGCTTCTCGCACATGACGTGCAGACCTAGCGGTGCGAGGCCGACGACGACGTCCCGGTGCATCTCGTCAAGCACGCAGACGAAGACGCCATCAACGCCAGGTGGTGCTTTCCCCTCGCCCGAATCCGCTCGCTTCCTCCTCTCGACTTCATATTCCACAAAGGCCTTCCAGTCACTGAAAGTCTGACCTTCGGACGGCTGGCCGTCCTCGCCCCATATGTACTTCTTGCCAAGGTAGTCGCGTTTATACTGAATGGGTTCCGCAACGGCGGCGACAGCGCCATTGGATGCTTTGAGAATGCACTCGGCGTAGCCCCGGCCCCGAGAGCCAGCGCCAATGATGAGGAACCGTGGCGGGTTGGGAGAAGGGAGCGGGTTTTCGGGTTCCTCGAGAATGGGCCCAGCCCCGTCCTGCTGAGAGACGGAGGCTGCGAGCTTTTTAGATGCTTCTTTGGTAATGGCAGGCATTTTGCAACCGATTTACTTTATATTCTCAAAGTATTAGGATAAACTTTAAGGGCTTTGCTGCTCATCCTATACGAATGACTTCTTATCTTACGCTAGGGACCCCTATCTAGCATTAAGGAAAGTTACTATTAAAAATATATAAGTATATTCCTTTTATTATTATATTTATTTCTATAAAAAAGGTATATTTTAATATAATTCTATATAATTTTAATTATTTTTTAATTTATTAATTTTAAAGCTTTTTAAGATTTAATATTTATAATAATTAATTATATATTTAATATTTTTAAAAGCTTTAAAGTAATTTATAAAGCTTTTTAATAAATTACTTTTTTAAAAAGCTTTTTTATTATTATTTATATTAAATATTTTTTATTAAAGATTTTTATAAAATAATATTTATATACTTTAAGTAAAGCTTATATATATAAAATAAAAATATAGCTTTAATTTTAATTATTAAAAAATAAAAAATTATTATAATTAAAATTAATTATTTATAAATTATATTTATTAATTATAAAATTAAAAATTAAATCTTTAAAACTATAAATAAAATTATAATTATAAGCTTATAGAAAGTATTATATATATAAAGTATAAGGTTATTTTTATATAAGAAAAAAAATTAAAACTATTAATTTTTTTAATATTAAGTATTAAAATAATAACAATAGCTTCTTACCTTAAGTAAGAAGCCTAGCTAGTATAAATTAATATTAATTTAATTAATTATATAATATAAGGTATAACTTATATAAATAAAGGTTTATTTACTTTATTACTTTTTAAATTAAACTTTTTCTTTTAAAAAGTAATTTATATATTTAGCTTAGATTCTTTTTTCTTTTATATACTTAAATAAGATTATTAATTACTTTATATTAAGCTTAAACTTTAAGCTATAATAAGTAATATATATAATTATATAATTAAATTATTTTATATTAATTAATAATTATATAGTATTAATTATATAATAATTATAAATTAATAAAAGTAAAGAAATAAATATATATTTTATAAGATTAAATTATTTATATTAAATCCTTTAAGATTTATTATTATTATAATATATTAGAAAAAGAAATTAAATCTTTAATTTATATAAAGATTTAAAAGCTTTATATAAAAATTATTTATAAAGCTTATATAAAGGTCCCTTAGCCCTTATATAAAGAAATAATATAATTATATATAATTATATAACTTTATTAAATAATTAATTAAATCTTAAGCTAATTAATTACTTTTTATAATAACCTTATACTTATCCTTTAAGCTTAAGCTAGAAGATTAATTCTTTAAGTTTATAAGTAATTTCTTTAATACTTTAGCTAAAGCTTTTAAATAAATATAAGCTTTATTATTTTAATAATTATAAGCTTTTTATAAATAGCTTAAGATTCTCCTTTTTTAAAGAAATATTATATATAAAGAAATTACTTAAAGAAATAATATTAATTTTAATTATTAAAAGAAATATATTTTATTTTTTCTATAAGATAATAAAGTTAACTTTAATTAAAAGCTAAATAATTAAAAGATTATTATATATATTATAATATATATATATAAATATTATATTATATTATAATATAAAAGGTAATATTTCTTAAATAAGTTTTATAGTAATTTCTTTAATTAAATAAGTAATTATTTTAATAATATTATAAAATCTTTAAAAAAAAACTAATAGCTTTATTAAATAAAAGGGAGACTTAATTTAAATATTTAAAAGCTCTTTTTATAAAATGCTTAGTATTTTTTATATAAGAAAATTAATTAAAAGAAATAAAAATAAAAAATAAAAGAAAAAGAAAAACTAAATTAATATTATTTTTTATTTCCTTAAGTTAATTCTTAAATTAATTATTATTATTACCTTTTCTTATTAATTTTTTTAAAACCTTAAGACTAAATAAAGATATTTAAATATAAGCTTATACTTTATACTAATTTTTCTAATTATTATTAACTTATTAATTTATTTTCCTTTAATAAAATATATATAATAAATTAAATAAATAATAAGATTAGAATATTTAATTCTAATCTTAAAGATTATAAGATTACTTTAACTTATATATTTATTAAATAAATATTTATTAAAGCTAACCCTTAGTATTAAGAAATTAAAATAATTCCTATATTTTTTAAAGCTTTATAGTATTTACTTAATTAAAAAAGAATAAAATTATTAAAATAAATAAGTATATAATATTTATTAAGATTTAAGATAAGAAAAATAATTATACTAGCTATCTATATAATTTATTAAAGGAAGAAATATATATATTTATATATATATAACTTTCTAAAGATTAAAGAAAGCTAATAATATATAGTTTTTCTTAAAGTTTTAAATTATTAATAAAATTAATATCTTTATTTATTATTAAGAAAAGTATTTAATATTATTAAAATTAAAATTAAAATTATAATAAATAAAGAACTTATTTTTTAAATAGTAATAAAAGCCTTAAAGAATATAATTAATTTAAATAATTTTATATTAACTTTCTTAATATTTAATATTTACTTAAAGATTATAAATAGTTTAATTTTTTTAATAATTATTTTTAAATATATAAGAATAATTTAGAAAGTAATAAAAGAGTTTTAAAAGATTTATATAAAGGAAAATATTTATTATATAATTAATACTTAAAATAAGCTAAATATAAATAAAGTATTTATATTATTTTTCTAAAGTAAAGTATTAATTTAATATAAAAAGAAAAGTAAATAAAGTTTATATAAAATTTAAATAATTTTAAATATTAATATTATTAATAATATAATTAATAATTTAATAAAGTTTAAATATATATAATAATTAATATATTTTTAAGATTAAGCTTATATAAGAAATTAAAAGAAATAATTAAATTATATAAAAAATTAAAATTAATTATATAAAAGTATAGAAATAAAAAAAACTATTTTAATATAATCTTTAATTATTTAATATATAAGCTAGTAATTTATTTTAGCTTTAAAATTAATATTAATTTATAATTTTAATACTTAAAGTAAATTATAAAATACTATTTAAATATATATATAATTTAATAATTAATTATCTTATATTATTTATATTTATTTATTAAAAGAAATAAAAAAAGTATTTTAAAAATATAATTTTATATATTATATATTTATTATATAATTTAATAGAAATAGAACTATATTAATTTAAAATATATTATAAATATTATTAAAAAGCCTTAAGATTAGAAATTTCTATATATAATTTATATTTCTTATTTTTATTTACTAGTAATAAAGAATTTATAATTATAAGCTTTTAAATAAATAATACTTTTTTAATTATAATAAAAGCTTTTTTTAAGAAAGAAAATATTAAGCTTAAAAAAGTAAAATTTTATATAAAACTTAAAATAATTTTTATTTATATTTAAATAATTAAATTTAATAATAATAAAGTTTAATTTATTAATAATAATATTATCTTTATATAAAAGAATTAAATTAAATATTTACTAATAATTAATATAAAAACTTAAAATATTATTTAATAATATATTATATAATAAGCTAGGGGTACTTATATTTTATTAATTTATTAACTTAAAGTAATATATAGTTTATTAATTATAATATAAATTAAAGACTTTTAAAAAGAAAATATAAAAAGTTTAAATATATAATTACTTTAATAAATTTAAAATCTTATTAGAAAATTGAAATTTATTTTTCTTAACTTTTTTAATATTAAATTATTTAAATTTATTATTACTTTTAAAAATAAAATATATATAAAAAAGACTTTATAATTAAAAGTAATATTATATATTAAAACTTAATTAAATATAAATAAATTATTAAAAGTATTTTAATAAATAAGCTATATAATATAATAAATAGTTTTAATATTATAATTATATTAAATATTATATTAAAGTAAATTATAATAAGCTTAAATTATTTTTTAATCTTTATTATTATTTATATAAACTTATAGTTTTTTTATAATTACTTTATATAATTAAATATAATATATAAAAAGTAATTAATAATTAATATTATATTAATTTAAAAAATATATAAAAAGTATAAAATCTTTAAGCTATATTAAATTAATAATAAAGATAATTTAATTAATATTTATATAAAAAAATATTGAATATAGCTTTAAAAAAGCTTATTAATATAAATATAATAATAATATAAATAGAAATATTTATTAAAAAAATAAAAAGAAATTAATATTAATTATAATAAGTTAAAAAATAATAATTTATAAATATTCTAACTTTAATTAATTACTATAAGATAATTAGGAATTATACTTTTAGCTTTTTTATTTTTATTATTATTTTTACTTTTAAAATAAAAAGCTATTTAATTTTTTATTAAATAAAATATATAATAAGTATTATATAAAGCTTAAATATAATATATATATATATTATTTTAATAATTAATAAAGATTTTATATTTAATAAAAAATATATAATTATTATTATAGTATTTATTTATATAGTATAATTTAAAAATAATATTATAGCTTTATATAAAAATAATATAAAAGTAATTTTTATATTAAATAATTTTAATAATTATATAATATATTAAATTTTTAATAAATATATAAAGTTTAATATTAATATTTAAAAGTAAGTAAATATATATTTCTTTAAATTATATTTAATTAATAAAAAATATAAAGTTTTATAAAATATATATATATATTTATATAGAAATTAAATATTATAATATAATTTACTTTAAAAAGAATTAAAGAATTAAAATAATAATAATAATTATATATATAATATATAATATAACTAAAGATAGTTTTAATAAAAAGTAAGATAGTTAATATAATAATAAAGTAATTTTTATAATTAATTAAATTAATAATTTAAAATATAAAAATTAAAGAAAGCTAATATTAATAAAAGAAAATAATAAAGAAATTAATAAGTATATAAAAGTTATTATTATTATTAATAATATTATATAAGAAAAAAAGAAAAAAAAAGAAAAAAAAAGAAGAAAAATATTTATATACTTTTTTATATATAAAAAGCTAAAAGTAAGGTAAATTATTAAAGAAAGAATAAAGCTTATTTTAAATATATATATATTCTTACGTATAAAATATATAGAAAGAAAGATTATATAAGAAATATACTTTATATATAATTATAATATAAATATTTATATATATAGAAAGATCTTTTTATATATAATTATTTTTTTATTTAATTTCTTTTAAAGGAAAGTAATATATATAAAGTATTATATAATTTAAAAAAGAAAAACTATTAATATTAAAATAATAATAATAGCTTATTACCTTAAGTAAAAAGCTTAGCTAGTATAGATTAATATTAGTTTAATTAATTATATAATATAAGGTATAATTTATTTAATATTTTTTTTATTTTTACTTTCGAATCTTAATACTATTAGTATAAAGCTAGAAGCTTAGTCTTCTTTAAATATAATTTAAAGCTTTAGCTTTATAATATATAATTAAACTATATATACTTAAATAGCTTTTAAATTTAAGAATAATTAATTAAATTACATAAACCTTAATAAATTTAATAACTATTAGAATTACTATAAATATATATTATTAAATATATATAATAAAAAGTATAATTTATATAAATAAAAGTTTATTTACTATATTATTTTTTAAATTAAACTTTTTTTAAAAAAAGTAATTTATATATTTAGCTTAAACTTTTTTTTCTTTTATATACTTAAATAAAACTTTTAATTACTTTATATTAAGCTTAAACCTTAAGCTATAATAAGTAATATATATAGCTATATAATTAAGCTATCTTATATTAAGTTTTATTTTATTTAAATCTTTAATTAGCTTTATTAATAATGATTTTACTAAAGCTTAATTTTAATTAAATTAAAAATATTAATAATATTATTATAAAATATTAAATTAAAAAGCTTTTAAATTAAAATACTTTATAGTTTTTTTATAATATATTTATAAATATAATTAATATTATTAATAATATTAATAATAATAAGTTTAATAATTATATATTTTATAAGAAAATTAAAAATAATTTTTTTTTTCTTTTTTTATTATTATAAAAAAAAAGCTTATATTATAAAAATAATATAATAAAATCTTAATATTAAATTATATTAATAAAATTAATAAATTTAAAATATTATTATTAAATATTAAGTTTAATTATATATTATAAGGCTAAAGCTTTAAATTATATTTAAAGAAAATAAAGCTTCTAGCTTTATATTAATAATATTTAAATTTAAAAGTAAAAAAAAAGGAAATTATTAAATATTAAATTATATATATTATTAAAACTTTTATTATTTATTTTATTTTCTTTAATAATAAATATATTAATTTTATATTTAAATATTTAAAAAATTAATTTAAATAGCTTAGAAGGAAATTAAGCTTTTAAAAACTATTATAATAAATTATAGATTTATATTAATTAAAGTAATTAAAATATATATATTTTTTAATAAATTATAATAATTTTATTTATTAATAATATATTAATAAAAGTATATTAATTAAATATAAATAATAATTATATTATATATATTTTATAATATATATTTATAGTAATTTTAATAATTATTAAATATTATTCTTAAATATATTATAATTTTAAGCTTTATACTTTATTTTTTTTTTTTTTTTTTTTTCATTTATTTTTTTTATTTTTTA
>PXOB01000233.1:0-35700 GCA_003012115.1 Trichothecium sympodiale
TTTTTTCTTTTCTCTTTTTTTTCTTTTGACTTTGGCTATGGTGGAGAGACGGGCATCAGACATGCAACAGGGGAGAGCCCGGCAAGATTGCTGCCGGCTCTGAACGTGGGCGACGTGTTGGCCAAAATTAGCAAGGAATGTCAAACGACAATGCGCTGAAGCTTGAGAGTCGAAGTGCCCTGTTAGTGGACTGGGGAAGAGAGACCTACACAGTCTCTCCTTATTGTTTATGCGCATCATCATGTGCAACTCGAAATGGCCTCCGTGATGGGGCCAAAGTGAATCATCCACAGGTCTTCTTCTTTCTTTCTCGACGCGCCTTTGGTTGCATTTATGCCCACACGCACGCTAAGTTGAACCCGACGATTGGACGACCACGACCGGAGCTGAAAAATGATTAGTAGCGGCTGATAACGCACGATGATATGTTACAAAGCAGACGAGGCTGTCGGTAGGCACAAGTAGTAATGGACGCGATTCGATGGCCATGGGACGGGGGCAGGCGAACAATGCATTGATGCGTCAGTAAACAATTGGCACATCACCTATCAGATTGTGCGCGAGACGAAAGACTGCAGTAGCTGGGGCTTTGTTGGGTGGGGAAGAAGGGGGGGGGGGGGCGGCATCTGCGCGCTCAAGCATTTTTCTGATTGTCTTTTTGGGGGGTGTGTGGTTGTCACCGCCTGGGAAGCGTCAGAGACAAAATAGTGTGATTACCGGAGATAGGCAGACAATATGGCCTGTACTCCGGATTGCTAGTGGTAACATCTTCTGATCTTCTGAAATCCAATTGGGGCAGGGGCAGGTTGGATCTGATGTTCCTGCTCATCTTAGTTCCGGTGGGCGCGTAGTGCTGATCCGGGGAAGGTGGTGACCAGCACATGAACAACACGGCAGGTGCAATGGGCAGTCCAAGAACAGTGCGCGAGGTCATTGCTTTTGAGATGCGGGCGTTGCCCAGATTCACTCCCACTACCTACTCCGTACCAGTCCTAGTAGTACTGCCAACGACCATCCGATGGACCGACTTGTTGTGTCTGTATGCCAACTACCCGAATCACAATAGCAGAGCATCGCTGAAGGTCTCGACCTTGGCCTGTTGAATAAGCCAGTGCAGTGTCGTACCCCACCTCGTGATCACGTCCCGCGATCTGGTCGCGCAACTTTTTTTATCAACCATCAGCTTCACATTGACCAACCAGCTTTGTTTGTATTGACGGGCCACATCTTATCAATACCATCATCAGCATCATCATCTCAGACACCCCGAGTCTCAGCCATTCACCACCCCCCTCCCCATGCTCCTGATAGCTCACTACTAGCATGGCCAACCATGGAGGTAGAGCGGCTCCCAACTTACAAGCAGGCATTGACCACAGCGGACTGGATCGAGTTTGCGATTCCGTATACTCCACAGAGAGACTATTGTAATCTATGTCGAGTTAATCGTCGTTTCTGGGAGTGGTTTGCGCCCCTGATCTGGAGAGATATCTTGAAAACTGTGCGGCGGGCAGGGCTAGACCCAGGTGAAGGTGAGTCTAGGACTAGGAAGTATTCGGAACAGCGTCCTCCCAACAATAGCATTCGCTAACGCCGAGCGCGTTCTTCAAATAGACGTGTCGTGGTGGAATACGTTTGTGTCCACGAGACTGGGCAGCGTGCGCCTTGAGACCCGTGCTCTCGCCCGCGTCTTTGACGCTAGACGGTTTGGCACCCGCGCTTTCAGTTACGGCTGGGAAGACCAAGGATGGACTCTGCAAAAGTCATTCCGCCAAGCTCTGGAACTCTTACCGCGCCTTGAGCATTTTCTGCTTGATGGCAACTTTGAAGTAGCGCCGGAAAGCCTCTTCAACGTGTCCAAGTCTATGGCAGCCGACAGAAAGCCCTTTTGCCCAAAGGTATTGAGCATGGCCAACTGCTCGCATATCTTATCAACCGAGTTCTTTGGGAATCATTTTCTCAAAGACGTGGTATTTGTAGACGTGTCTAATCTTCAGGGTGCCGTGCCAGGTTTACGTTACTCCCCTGCCCATTTGCACATTCTGAAGACGCGTCATCGAGAGCTCGTAGATGAGAACCTCGCACACATCATTAATGGTTTGCGAGGTGGGCTCACTCTGTGGAGCTTGGATGTTAGTGACAATCTACTTACTGATCGATCAGTTGAAACCATACTCAAGAACCTATTTCATCCTACTGCCCTCAGCCCATCGTCCCGAAAGGCAGAAGAGGGGATGATCAAAAAGGTTCCCAAGTTCACAGAGGGCACGTCCTCCTTTGACTACATAATTGAAGAGTCTGAATGGAGCGCCACATTTAGACACCCGCACAGATATTTTGAAGACCCTCCGCCGTGGTCCCGCACCGTTGAAGGTGAAACGGATGATAGGATTCGCAATTCTGGTCAGGGAGTTATCATAAAAGACACAGCAGAGGCTACCGTCGCAGCCCTGCTACAAAATGATGACGCATCTGATCGCTTCACAGTATGGAGAGAGGGGCTTACACACTTGACCTTGTCTCGTAACAACATATCAACGTTTGGAATCAACACCTTACTGCGCTCGGGCAGCTGGGCGGGTCAGCTCGAGTACTTGGCATGCGACGACATGCCCTGGTTCCCGCCTGCAGATGAGTGGCTCATTAGCTTTTGGCCTGGACAGGCCAGGCTTCGTGGGATATGCGGCTTTGCTCACATCTTCCGGCCCGTAATCTGTGCCAACTTACGAGAGCTGAGAATCCACCATTCACTCGTCACCAACTTGCCAACATTGATGTACGGGGAGTCGTCCAACTCTGCACGGGTGTACATGGCAGAACAAGAGATCCTTAGACGTGTAGACGATGCTTACCCGCAGACCTTTGTGCCAGACATGAACCCGCGCTTGCTATCTCTGACTCTCACCTGCATCCCGCGGCGATCTTGCGGTCCGCTGTTGGATAGGCTTAGAGGCTTTCTGATCCTCCTATCTCAGCAAGAACGCGACATTCAAGTTTTCACTCCCGCTGGCGCATCGCGGAGGAATCCAGGCGTTCTCAAGGGTCTAAGACATTTACTGCTGGAATTCGAACCCGATACCCTGGAAGACGATTTACATGAAGCCAAAGGTATGGACGTAGGGGCCTCAATAGCTTTGCAAGACACTGGGTACAGCTTCTTTGGGGATGGATGGTCAAGCACGGTTACGGAACCTGTTTCAGACAGAAAACCGTCTTCCGACATGAGAGAAACTGTTGAGGATACTGTAGAGACTCCTGATGACATCCCAGCGGATTGCCCGCGTGATGATGAGTCCCACAGATATCTGCATGATGGCAGTCAGGAACTGGAGCGAAAAGACGTAGATCTATGGATGGGGGTTCGAGGCGCCAGCGAACACTTGGCTAGGTATCGCAGGGTAGTGAAGACGCGCAAGTTGTCTCACTATGTGGGCTTTGCATCGCCAGCGCAGAAGCTTGCTGGAATGCAGAGAGACGACGCTTTGATCTCACAGCTCGACTGGGCCGCAGCGGTCATGCCACGCCAGCTCCATCAGCCATCTCGAGATCAGATTGCGGGAATGCGGGATGTACTTCTGGGGCTGAAGCGGCATAGACAAATAAGCAGGACCAGGTACGAGCTGCTGAAGAGAAACGGTGCTGTTGCACTGGGAGGACCACATTATTTCTGGACAGGCACATTGCAGGTTAAGTGTGATATCTTGGCCAGCTAATGTGTGATGACATGCAGCTTTTGTATGTACATATACTTTGAGTGATATGGTTGTGCTATTTACGAAGCGATGCGAATCGATACCCCTGCATTACTTTTCACGACGAAGGCTCATGCGACACTAGCAGAGTACTTGCTCGTTGTCAAGACGGCGTTGCTACCGACGAAGGGCTCGGTGCCGGCACCGACGGTCTGCAGGATCTGAGAGGCGGAGACGCCCTGGTTGGCAACGAGGTACTCGGTGAAGGCGGTTAGGTCGCCGCTGAAGTTGTTGACGTCGCTGGATGCGACGAAGCTGAAGACGTTCATCTGGCCGTTGAAGCCGTTGAAGAGGTTCCACGATGTGCCGAGAATGTCAAGGGTGGCGATGGGGCTGCCGGTGGAGGAGATGGGACCGGCGCCGCCCAGGGCAGCGAGCCATATCATGAACTCATAGGCGGGGGAGCTGTCTGCAGTGTCACCGGTGAAGATGTCAAAGGCAACGTTGGCAGTGATGCCATCGCCAGTGTACCTGCCCTTTCGTTAGTGGTCGGTTTCCCATATCATCTCAAAAAGACACGTACGACCAAGCCCACTCGGCGTTGATGCTCTGCACGTCGCTCAGCGGTTTCTTCTCAGACTCGACGACGACGTTGGGGTAGGACTTGACGCTTGAGGGGGCGCCTTGCCAGGTCCAATCGACGCTCCAGGAGAGGGAGCCGTCGGGGCCGAGGCCGTTGTTGGTGGTGCACTGCTCGCCCGAGTCGGCAGAGTCCATGCCCCAGAGGTTGTTGTAGATGGTGTAGGGGCCTGCCGTCTCGAGGTCCCACTGGCCGCAGAAGGTGCCGCGCTTGGTGGGCGCGGCGACGACGAGGGGAATGAAGACGGGGATAAAGGACTTCATTGCTGCGAAACGGTTCTTTTTTTGGTCTTTTCTTCTTCTTCTTCTTCCTCTTTTCTGTTTGGCTAACTTGGCGTAGGAAGTTGGCTGAACTGATTATTATTATTATTGGCGAAGAGGAGGGGACAGCAATGTTTTAAACTCCGTAACCCCCCTCCCCTTTAGTTATTACATTTGCGGACTCAACCTGATAAAAACGCTCCGTTTCGAAAACAGATATGTCTGCAATATACGCACCAATGGAGGCTCACGCAGGCAAGGATCTCGTGCTTGAACGGGTTACTCGTTGCTCAAAGTCCGGGGTAACGAGGCCGGGCCGCTCCCACCCCTTGTCGATCTCCGGAAGGCGATGGACCGATTGGCGGAGAATTTCCGGACACTGAAGCCGAAAAGGGCGACGCAAGGTTGTCCGGAGGAGGGTTGACTTGACCGGAGTGGTTAGTAAAACCGGGATGCGGAATCATCATCAATTTTTTTTCACTACACGATACGAGGAGGAACTTGTCTGAACAAATGACTATATTCATTTCGACTTTGGATAAATGCCTTGTGGGAACGACTGGTATTGAGAACGCTCATGCCAAACGCCCATGCCAAATACATACAAAGCGGCGAAGCTATGATCCGATTCCATCGACAAAAGCTGTCTTCTCTCAATAGTCATATAATCTACCCATTCGGCGGAGAAGCGGCAAGTCACGATAACATGTCGTTTTTCCGATTGTCCCCTGTTCGAGAAGTGAGCGATGATGATGCGCTGCGATGATGCCATACTAGACATGGGGGATCGAACGTGTATAGCCCACCCCCGTCGCAAGGCTGCTAATTTGGTGTTCTGGATGAAACGCACATTTTTCCATGTAATGCTTTGTTTGTTGTACGTATGTATGACAACATGATATGTATAAGTTGCGTGCTCACATATGTAAAAAAAAACATATTTACGCGTCACATTTTGGAATCTTCGTTTGAAAAGTCACACTTTCTGTCTCACAACTCTCTCTCTCTCTCTCTCTCTATCTCTCGTGAAAACAAAAGAAGCTAGTAGTGGGGTGGGTGAGACAGCAAGGTGTGCGTCTAGAAAAGAGAAGAAAAGAAGGAGAAAAAAAGCAAGAACGGCAATTCTGGGCCAACGGAGATTACTCTCCCCGACCTTTCCTGCATTGTCGATTCACACAGCGGGCGGGTGATTTGAACATCTGGAACCCCCCTGGGAGGTAGCGGTGTGCGGAACTCTGCTTGTCCATTGGTTGATTTCTGGGGGTTTCACCTCGCAGGCGGAAAAGAAAAGAATTGAGCCATGAATGCTAACCAATGATATTTTCCCAATGGCACTACTATGACTCTCTGCACGGAGTACATATACTCCGTATTGGTTGTGTGTGCGCGCGCGAGCGGATGCGTTTTGGTCATGCATCAAAGTCGTGATTTGCTACAAGGATAATGGGGAAAGAAGAAGCGGCAGGTGCAAGCGGCGATGAGGCGTGTTTAAAGAGTCAGCTGGTACTCCGTAATACGGAGTAGATGAATGCTTAAACGAATTTAGGCGGCGCTAAATGACGTGTCGTGATGAAAGTCGTCGACGAGAGACCAATTGTAAAATATGGAGAGTATGATGGCCAGTTATTGATCAACTTATGGAGAAACAAACAAGCACAAGAAAACCAAAACCAAAAAAGGCATGTTCCATGACATTTTAATGTCCATGCATTTGATTTAATTTCTTTTTAAATGTATAATTAGGTAAATGAAAAACATAAAATGATAGCCTTTTTTTTTCTAGTGCATGCGCCCCCCCTCAGTTGAGCCTCTCTTGCTCGGGACGTCAGTCCTGTTGCTCTCGACCCTTGGGTCGGAATACTTCCTGGCGTTCTCGCCGGGGGCCCCGGCCGAATTGCCGCCTTGTCCAAACACGCTTTGCAATTGTTGCGACGCGTTCAGCTTGGTCGAAGAGGAGGAGGAGCTGACGCCGGGGGAAGAAGAAGAAGAGGAGGAGGAGTCAGCGTCCGTTGTTGTGCTTTGAGGGTAGGTGCGGGAGTGGTACTTTGTATCGACAGTCTGCTCTTTCGGCGGTTGCTGCTGCTGCTGCAGGCCCGTCATCGAGCTGCTGCCGTTTCTCCCTTCTGTTCCATGTGAGGAGGACTTGTTGCTGTCGGCGACGGACGTCATGTTGAAGGAAGACTTTTCCTTGTCTGACGGCGCGGAGGAAGAGGAGCCGGAGGAGGAAGACATCTCGACGGCCCTCACGTTGGCGCCACCACCGCCGACGCCCCCTCCTACGCCGCCAGAAGGCAACTTCTCCGTCGCCGCGTCCGTCTCGACGTTGCGCCCAGGGCTGGCGTTGCCGGTGCCCACGCCGCTGCCCACCTGCCCCGTCTCGTGCCCTCCCGTGACGGCTGTGCCGCCGATGCCCGCGCCCGAGAGGCCCTCTTGGTCGCGCTTGTTGGCGGCGTGGGCCTTGTTGTGCGTCGTGTCGGGGGCGGCCCTCTTGTGCTGCGAGCGGAAGTAGATCGTTCCGCCGAGGAGGCTCGAGCCTGCGAGGATGGGGAGGGCGAGGCGGAAGGGGCCTGCTGCTTGGCCTGCGAAGCGAGGGTTGAGCATTGTTTCTTTTTAACTTGTTTTGTGTAGTAGTAGGTATTTTTCAATGGAAAGATGAAATATGGTTTGATTGAATTTGAATTGAGATGAAAAAGATTTTGATTGAATTTGAATTGAAGGTGTGAAAGATTGAAGAGATTTTGGAGTGTTTCCTTCTTCATGATTTTGAATATATTTCTTTTATCGAGTTGAGTGACGTTATCATATTCTTCTATGACGCCCTGTTGTTTCGATGACATTGTGATGATGACATTGACTTTTTTTTCCCTTCTTTTTTTCGATTACGCTTTCGACAAAATGACATTGTCTCATCCTGCATAAACGAATAAAATAAAATAAAAAATAGTTTTCAGGTACCTGTTCGCGCAAGTTGAGATTGAAAAAAAAAAATTAAAAAATAAAAAAAATAAAAAAAAATGAAAAAAAAAAAAATTAATGAATTACTTACTCATTAATAAAAGGGTTATTTCTGCAAATTGAATTCGATCTGAATAGTGACGAGGAAGAGAGGAAACGATGCTGGGGTGTAGATTCGATTTCGGTTGGTGGAGTTGCAGTTCTGTTATTCTCCGACCAAGGCAGAAAAAGGTGCCATGGATTTTCTGGGGCTCAAGATGCTTCCCCTCCCTCCTCCTCCTCCCCCAGGCCAGATCCCCCGCAAAAAAAAAAAAACCCCAAGACCAAATAATTCAGCCTCTCCCTCTCCGCACTCAACTCACAATATTCCCGTACTCCGTACATGTACGACGATGACATGTAGCGCTGGCCATTGCTAATTGAGAAGCCAATTGAACGAGAGCTTCCCCATCGCACTACTTTCCTTGTACGGAGTACCTACAGAGCAAGGGTTATTAGTTTCTTCTGCAATTCCCTAGTGAAGAAGATCAAAGACACATATGTGCATACATAACAAATAATACAGACATGCAAGTGCATGATATGCAGCGCTAATGGAAATTTTTGCGCGAGGGTTGTTGTCTTCCGGAGGCCCGAGAGAGACCCGCAGTATCATTCAACCCCATCATCCATCCCATCACCACCAGCATCACATCAAAAAACTAGCAACTAAACAAAACAACGAGTTAAATCTTGCCACAAAACCCCCATCACCTAGAAAAAAAAAAAATTCATCTTGCAGATCTATCGTGTGCTTCTTCCTTTCCCCATCCCCACCTTTATGCAAATACTTTCCATCCCCAAAAAAACACTTCTACTTAACCCCGGACTCCATCCCCGCTCCTACTAGTAAACCCCCGAAAGCCCCAAGGGGGGGAGCTTAGCTGAAAAGCTTCGGTCGAATGGAAAATGGTGTGGGGGAGAGGACACCAAATGTCTGGGGTAAGAAACAGCAACAAACAAAACATGGAGAATCCTCCCCCCAAAAACGACTGGAGGAGCTTGCACTAATGCAATATCAGCTTGAGCAAGTTCCCACCCCTTCATGGGGAAAATGAGCAAGGTCTCGCCATTATAGCTTCGGTCAGCCGGGCCATCTTTCTTGTTGCTGTCTAGCGCTGGTGTCATTAGGAAGAGGAGAGGAAAAAGGAAAGGGAGGAAGAGAGAGAGAGGAAGAGAGAGAGAGAGAGCGGTATGCAAGGTAAGAGGGTGAAGCAGACAGACAGGGGGGGAGGGCTTTTGTTGGGATGGGACTTTTCATGCATGGAAATCCTGCGGCATGCCGGAGTAATGGAGATATCGTGGGTTCATGAAGAAAAAAAGGTACTGGGGGGGACTTTGGAAATTACTTGTAGGGGAGTTTCCCTCTTAACTTATAAGTTTGTGCTCCTCTCCCCCATTTTCTCATCTTGATACTTTTTCTTTTCCTCGATCTATAAGCCTCTGCTCTACAAGTATTAGAGCGTGTTGAGTTCTGGCTTTTGCACCGTAAAGATATATATTACCCCCTTACTCAAGTGTCATTGGCCGTATAAAGCCCTCTAAAAAGCAAACCATATACGAGCACGCCAGCGTCGGACGAAAACATGTCGAACCGCAACACCACAAACGGATCCTACGCCAAGAGGGACGACGATGAGCGCGACGCCGAGCTCGCCCGCCTCCGTACCGCCGACACCGTCTCCATGAGCCCCGAGCTCTTCGAGAAGCTCTACCTGTCGCCTCACAACAAGGTCAGCGGAGAGTTGCGCAAGACGTTTGCCAACCCTACGCCCATGTGAGTTCTTCTCCTTCTTCCCCCCATCTTCCTATTTCTGTAAAGTTCGTATGTTGTTTATCGTTATTGTTGGATAAAAGTAAGCTGACTTTTATTTCGCGGGTGAAGTGCCCTCGTAGGTTTCCTATTGTCCCTGACGCCCCTATCCTGCGACCTCATGGGATGGCGTGGAGCAGGTTTACTCGGCGCAGCATCAATGTACGAATCAAACCCCCTCTCCCTCCCTTCGAATAAAGATATATATAAAAAAAAAAGAAAAGAAAGAAAAAGATACGAAAGCTGATAGAAAGAAACAAAGTGGCGTATACTTCTTCATGGGAGGTCTCCTCATGCTTATCGGCGGCATCCTCGAATGGGTCCTGGGAAACAGCTTCGCCGCCGTCGTCTTCTGCACCTTTGGCGGCTTCTGGTTCTCCTACGGCGCGACCCTCAACCCTTCGTTCCAGGCCTACGGCCTCTACGCTCCCGCCGGCGAATCCACCGCCGTAGGCCTCACCACCCAAGGCTTCAACGCCAGCCTAGGTTTCTGGCTGCTCTTCATGGGCCTCCTTTGCCTCATCTTCCTCGTCTGCGCCCTGAGGACAAACGTGGTCTTCGTCGTCATCTTCCTCAGCCTCATGATTGCCTTTTTCCTCCTCACCGCCGCCGTCTGGCTTCAGGCAGAGGATTACACCGGCAACGCAAACAGTGCCAACAGATGCCTTGTGGTGAGTAACACACGCATCAGAACCCCCCCCCTTTTTTTTTTTTTTTTTTTTTTGGGAAGGGGAGTTTTACCATCCTACCGTAGCGTTTGCGCATCATAGCTGACAGAGAGGTAAATAGGGAGGTGGAGCTAGCGCGTTTGTAACTTGCATGGGAGGATGGTACCTCTTGACCGCCATACTGCTCGAGATTGTCGACTTCCCCGTCCAGATTCCCGTCGGTGACCTCAGCAGCGTTATCAAGGGCCGGTCCGAGAAGCTTGAGAAGGCTTAATTTAAAGTACATGGCCATGTTTTGTTTGGACCTCAGGGGTGAGGATCCAAAAAGAATTGGGCTTTAGGTGTGTGTGGTACATGATCTTGGAGAATAATAAGGGGGGGGGGGGAGGTTGAAGAAAAGGACACGTCACTCCAGTCATGGTCGCGAACCTCTGGAGCTATACAATCACAATTGGATTAGGCATCCATTTATAATTAGTAGAGTAGCTTTTAGTAACTTTCTGCGGTGGCTTCACATTAAATCTGCCATCAAACTATTCGTCAAAACAAAGTTCCCTCAAATGGTACACATTTCTCTCGAACCTCTCTGTTGAATATAGCACTTTGCTAGAAGTGGCGGCTTAATGTACTGCATGAATCCGAGATAGGGGCAACGCAAAAATATCCCCTGTCACTCTTCATTTGCAATTACAGTGACATGTTTCTAAGCGCGCTACTCAGATCACGATCAATAGCCGAAGCCTCCTTGGTGTCCGCTCTCTTGTGCGTCAGCTGAATCTCCTGCATCACGCAGCAGGCTGCCACGACCCTGAAGCTCTCTAGCTGCTCTACCCCCTTGCCCTTTTGAAGGCTGACCATGAGGCAGGCCATGGCTAAAGCGAGGGTTTGGTTGGGATTCGAACTGCCATCTCCATCTACTGCTCCTTTTGGGTTTAGGCTTTCTCGGTGTCGAATAAGCTTCGTGATCCAACTCATCAGCCGATCGATTTCCTCCTTCATCTTGATAGACGAGTCGCGTTGACGGCGTGTCTGACTGCCGCGTTTGTTCAACACAGAGCCGCAAAACACCTCAATTTCGGTCAACGGCCTTCTGGGATTCTCCGAGAACTGCCACATGCAGTCTTCAAGAGCAGTTTCGTACCTATAGTTGCGAATTAGCGCGATCCAGAATAAGCAGACAAGAGATTGCCCTGTACCAATTACGAATTTTGATTGCCTCTTGTATCCAGTCGGAAGGATCGACATCTTCCCATAGGTCGGTTGCGACGAGTCGGTCATAGAAGTAGGCCCAAATGCTTTTTGGCTGCTTGTCCTTTTTTCCGCCTTTGATATTCTGCTCCCATATGAGGTTTTCATCCACATTCCGATAAAGCTTACCCAGAACCTTTTCTGATTTGTAGAAGCGCAATGCAGACATCGCAAATCCGTCCTCGCCATCGTCATCATCGTTGTCGTTTGCTCGGCCTCGACTGATCTCGGCGATCTCGCCACGAGGGTATAATTCGAGAGGAGGAGCCGGTGACATGCTATACGAAACCACCGAGATTAGTTCTCCACTCATATTGTGTTTTCAAGCTTTCACACTTACAAATCTGGCCTGACCCGTGGTGCAGGTGGGATGTTTTTCACGTTGACGGGTATACCAGTCTTTGACGAATCGACTGCAGTAGAGTGAAGCCCCGCGAGAAACAAGCAATCTCTATGAGCAGTTCCTTCATCGTGAAAATCCGCAAGCATCATGTGACGTGTGGCAATCACCCCGAGCACATCCGTCTTCATAAAATTGATGAAGAAGTCTGCAATGTCATCTTTTGTGACGTCTCTGTTTAGCGGCTGAGGATCAACCCGTGGATAATCAGCAGGTCCATACTCAACCTCAGGCATGGCGCCAATATCCCAGACAATGTTGTACAGGTCACCGTCAAGGTCTCCACCGCTCAGCATGCTTGGTAGGTCTCGCTGGCCCTTGCGGTTGAACACGACACAATTTCGAAGATGGCGGAGAGCGCTATGAGCTGGTGGCTGCACCATTCTGACCAACCGTACATCTCCCGGGTGTAAAGCTGGAGATCTGGTTATCAAGACATGAGACGTTGAAGGAGGTCTGGCGATGGCTTCATTGCTATTGTCAAAGGTGACATAAATCTCATCTTCTTCGAGGTAGCCAGTCTCATCCACAACACCGAACAAAGTCACGCCTTGGTCAACTGGGATTCGGGCTTTGTACTTCAGGAGCCGTAGCTGCTCCAGAACTGCATGCTCAACCACGGACCTGAGAAATCTGTCGTTACGGTAGTCAAGCCCAATACGATCTAGGTATTTGACGAAAGCCGGAAGACCAATCTTGGCTCCCAGATCTTGATGTCGTAGAAAGGCACCAGCTTTCTGAGCTGATGAAGTCACGGCCCGTAGGCGATGCAGCTCGTTATTCTGAAGATTCAAAAACCACTCTTCCTTCACGCGCATGTCTTCCAGAATCTTGATGAGCTGGCGGTTGAGCACCAGGCGGAAAGGCCGCGAGGCAAAGTCACACACGCCCACCTCTGCCGTGTCCAAGCTGGAGAACTTTAGCATAGACTGCCTTCTCACGCACATTTGCTTGCCCGGCAGATTTGTATCAAGCATGAGCATTCCCTTGGCACCTCCCCACCTGATCTGAAAGCATGTAGGTGCATTAGCGCTCTGAGGAAGGTATGCCCAGAACACCAACATTGCCTCGTATGATATAGTGCCAACCCCATCACTGAACACACGAGAACCGTCATGATTCTTGAAGTCTGATACGAATTTAGGAGTTATCTGTTTCTCCCGAATAGGGACAGAATATGGTGTCTCGGAGAAGGCCTGTCCGATACGGGCTGCGCATTTTGCTGGGATACGGATATTTGTAAAGGTCCCAAGAGAGGCGACGATACTCTCATAGTCCTGCAGCGTTCCGCCATTTACGAAAGTTGCAACGAACCATGCCGAGTGGGATCGAAGAGACGAATGTGAAAAGCCCAGGAATGTGAACCGTCGGTTGGCTATGGCAATACCCTGGCGGAGGATGACGCGAAAACGTTGATAGATGATGTCGTTGGAGATTTTGGGATTCCAAGGAAGGTCTTGGCCGTCCTCGTCGCAAAACAGAATTCGGAGGAAGTAGTCTGTATGGTGCGGATATTTTCGCAGAATTCTGTTCTTGTTCTCAGCCTCCGGTCCAGTGAGGATAACTCTTGTAGGCGTAATAAGCGCCTTCATTACCCAGGCCTTGCTGTCTGGGAGTTCCTCTCCAAACACCCCGAATCGCCTTGGATCGCTGAGTCTGAGCTTCTCTTCGGCAATCTGAACCTTCTCAAGGAGTTGATGAACGTCGAGCTCGGAGGGATCTGTTCCTGGGCAAGGGTAAGGAATATCCTTGTAAAGTACCTTCATGGCTTTGTCAGAAAATGGGAAAGGCTTCTTTTTAGATTCGCATTCTTGGGCAATTTCTCCAATTTTCTCAAGCATTCTGGTGCCGCTTGCTGGGTTAAGATAGTTGCTAAACACAAGAGCTTGCACCAAGAAGAGAGTCGTAAAACGTAGAGAACTGTGCTTGGTGCCCATGCTGACCAGCTGGTTCCAGAACCTTTTCATGGCCCTTGCATCGTCCTCTGCATCGGAGTCTTTAGCGCGCCTAGAGACGATATCGTAGCGAGTCACGGTCATGGTATCATGTTTTCTCAGCTGTTGAATGAGGTGGCCTGAGTTGGAGACCTCTAACTGATACACGAGGCACCGTGCGACGTACTTCTCGTGAGATGGCCAAAGTGGACAGCTCGTGGCTCTTTTCCATGCTGCTTGCTTTAAGTTGGCTCCTTGAATGGCTTTGTCGAGGTTGAAAAAACGCGGAGGCTCTGTGAGAACCAGAGTGACTCTTGAAGAGTCGGTGTCTGCCACCAGATCTTGAATTATCTCGTAGGGGATGAGAATTCGGACCTTTGTACTTATAGACTCAAAGACGACTAGGAGAAACCGGCGATGGAATGTGACAAGACCACGAACCGATACGCTGGTCTGCTGTAAGAAAGTGAGATCTTGGAATCGGCCATCGAAGATGAGGTTGCCGCAATGAATGCCGTTGACAGAGTCGGAGAATTTAGCATGCTCGTTCTTGAGATCGCCTTTCTGAGCTACCTCGCGAAGCTTTTGCTCCCTCTCTTCTCGTTTGAAGTTGAGATGCTTCAAGGTGATGCCTTGTACAGACCGACTGCTTTGCACGACGTAGATGGGCGTGTTGGCAATGGTAAGTCTAGGAGTTTGCAAAGCTTGACCACGGACATTGAATCTCTTTGAGGTGGTTGCCCCGTGCTTCTGCATGAACCTGGACGCATCACCGACTTTGAGAAATATAACCCATGCATGTGGCTTACGTCGTGGCTTCTCCAACTCCCAGTCGACGATACCCATAGCCGTAAGAATGGGCCTGAGTTCACCGTCGAAGGCTCGATCTGTGAGATCCACAGGCACATTTCGACAGAACACCTCCATCTTGGTGCGCTTATTGTTGACGCAAAGGAAGACTAGAATGCCAAATCGTGCCCTTGTGCAAAGCTAAGGGTGGCGCAGGAATACCTTGACCCCGATTGATTGGCGTTGTATTGGTTTGGTAAATTCATCAATCATGCAATGAGCTTTCCAGGGCGCATCAGAGCACAAGTGAAGGTTTCAGCCCATGTAGTGATGGAGAAGATGGGAAAATTGTGGGCAAGATAGATGAGACGTAACGAGGGGGAAGGCGGAGTTGCTCATCGACTTGGCTTGGGGGTCAACCGCTGTCCTGCCTGACCAACACACAGCCTGCCGTATCAATGCCGACTGGTCGCCAGTTGGCAGGGATGTGCTAGCAACGTCGCCTCACCATGCGTGGTTCGCAATCTCTGGCAGTGTATTGCATTCCACGTGGAAACAACTACTTCTCCAACATTCTTAGGTATTGATGTTATTGCATAACCCAAGCTGATGTACTAAAGTGAAGTACGCGCTTTATGCAACCACTTTTGGTACGTCATCAAAGTGCGATCCTTGATTTTACAGATTGGATGCGGAAAGTGAAAGTGAGGCGTTGTCTGCTGTTTGTGCCTGTGTTCTACCGATTAGTCGTTGTGCATATGCCCATAGATAAGCAATTCATTCTCACATGCAATGCGACTGATGTCTGTAAGCCTCGAGGTTTACTTCGCGATGTGGAGTCCAAATCAAAGGTGGACTGAGTGAAGATCTGGGGATGGAACCAACCAAATGATCAAATAATGCCTCCGGAATGTTGCCAATACCTAACAGCTTGAAAGTACTGCTGTTAGCGGTATCGCTTGCCCAATGTCAATGATTGTACAGACGGTAGAGACCATGGCCTGATATTTAGCTCAAGGTGGTAGCCAATTGAGGGGTTGTTGCCTAGGCGGGGTAATACGAGCCACCATCCCTCAATCACTCCTGCCATCAATAGGATGACCCCCACTGCCGCAGTGATTCACCAGGCAGGTTCAGGTACTGAAGCTGGCCTCAAGCCGTGCCTTCCTCTCCGGTCGCATCCGATTAAAAATCATCTACCTAAATGTGATGAGAAAGGTTTCATTGCATTCAAGCTTATTAACTGAATTGTCACCATGTTGTTGTCGGCTCTCTCTACTGGTAGGAGTAGCACCTAACCCACCGTCCCCGCGTCTATCTGGGATAAACACCATCCTTCATCTTCAGCATGACACAAAATTGGCCGCCTTCGTCAGCTAGGCCCTAGCACATCAAAAATGCAAAAGCCGGAATATTTGATCGTCTCAAGCAAGCTAGGGTAGTGGATTCCGACTTGACCGATTACCATTGCCGACATTGTTCTCCTCCGACTCCGCTGATATCCATCCAATCGACTCCGCCATGACGAACGGAGAACCCCCGAGACTCTCATTGAGTGAAAATGACATAATTTGAGAGATGATCCCATCCTTTGATCAAAACTCATCTAGAACTTGCATATCAAACAGGCAAAACCCTGACAATGCCGAACCAGGGGCTCCTCTACGTGACTATGCAGCCGTCGGCTGGGCTGAAAGAGCCACTCTTCCATGAATGGTACAACAACGAGCATGGACCCTTACGTCTTCGCCTGCCTCAGATATTTATCAACGGGCTGAGGTATCACGCCACCGATGGGGAGAAGCCCACATATGTCGCTATGTACGATGTAACGGACATGAAGCACCTCGAGACGAACACTTATACTACACTGCGAGAGAATCGTTCACCAAGAGAGGCAGAGACGATCGGCCAAGTGGACGTCGATAGAAAATTCTATCAACTAATCGACTCCCAGCAAACTTCATCGTTTGTCGCCCCGGAAAAGTTGTCAGATGAGGAAGCCGAGGGATTGGTGTTGGTGGCAGCAGGCATTGACTTGAAGGACACAGAGGGGGCTGTAGAAGCATACCAGAAATGGTTCATCGAGGAACATGCTCCGTTGATAGCCAAGGTTCCTGGATGGCGCCGTTCACGCCTGTTCAAGTCGTCACACACGTTCCTGGGCCTACATGAATATACAAAGAAGAACGGACTTGGTGGCCCAGAACACAAGGCCTCGATGGATACGCCTTGGAGGACAGAAGTCTTTGAAAAGTATGTCGAGAAAAAGAGTAGGAGGACTTGGGAGCTCTTCTATGTCTTTGGGCCCGCGCCTCGCGACCTGGCTTCACTGTCACAAGTGCCCATGGAAGCGGCATTCACTTCGGCCGATACCAGAACGACAACTCAGCCTGGCCCTAGAGCTGCCATTTCCTCCTTTATCACAACCAATGATTCACTTGAGATTCCATACCGCCTCGAAGGCAACGCTGAGCCTGGTGCGCCTACCGTGGCCTTTTGCAACTCCCTTTTGACATCGCTCCATATGTGGGATCCTTTCGTTGAAATCCTGCGCAAGAATCGACCAGACCTTCGAATTCTCCGGTATGACACGAGAGGCCGCCACACGATTCCCCAGCCTCCGGTGGCAGCGACTCTGGATCACGTCACCGACGACCTTTGTACTGTGCTCGACGCACTCAGAATCTCGAAGCTAGACCTCCTCATTGGTGTGTCTATGGGGGGAGCCACAACGCTCAGCTTCGCCTTGAAGTACCCTGATCGACTCAAGAAGTTTATCGCGTGCGATTTCAACACGACTTCCAGCAGCGCCAATACGCAAGCATGGAAAGACCGGACCGCCGTTGCGCGCGAGGACAATGGTCAGGGAATCAAGAAGCTGGCAACGCAGACAGTCTCTCGTTGGTTCCACCCTTCAACCATGGAGAATAAGGTGGAGACGGTATCTTGGATGGCCAGCATGGTTGCTTCAAACGATGTCGAGGGTTTTGCCCACAGCTGTACCGCGTTGTGGGACTACGATCTGAAGCCTCAGATGGGCTCAGGCAAGGTGCCTGGGTTGTTCGTGGTCGGCGAAGGAGATGGGAAGGGGGCCTTGGTAAAGGCAATGGACGGCTTCAGAGGCTTTTTCGGTGACGGGTCGGCTCAATTGAAGGTTGTGCCCAATGCTGGCCATCTGCCAATGTGCGAGGAGCCGGAGGGTTTCTGGGAAGCTGTCCGCGAGTTTGTGTAAGCGATGTAGGCAACAATTTCTGATCTGCCTGATGAATCAAAGACACCTCGACGCGTAACATTTGCTTGCCTGAGAAAATGGACCAAGAATATGGACAAAGGAAGATGCTCAACACGAAATGGGCATTGCGGGCTGACCATTGGCCCGGATCAATCCTGCAAGGATTGCGACAAGATGTAAGAAGGCTGATAGTGCATCGGCCTCGCGAAGCTAGAACTTGCTTCCTTCATTACCCCGACGAGTATTGCTAATTTGATAATGGATCGGCGTAGCTTGCTTCGTAAAGTTGACGCGTAATCTCGTCAGTGACTCGGAGCCTCAGAACATAGAATAGCCTCCGACTCGGCTGCTTCGGAGGCTTTGTTAACAAAATGTCTAGAAAAGAAAAAGAAGAAGAAGTAATAAAACGGCAGAAACATTCAATTTAAAGTTGGCAATGTTAAATCTTCTCGACTCATATGGTTAACAGTATAAAAAGGGGGGTGGGAAAGAGTGGCTGGGAGAGAGAGAGAGAGAGAGAGGTAGCTTTCTTTTACTGTTACAGTATCCTATATCTTATCTATGCTAAGTTTCTTTTTTAGAAAAGAAAAATAGTAGCGAGCACGTCACAGCCAGACTTGCGAGATGGAAAACAAGCGTGGAAAAGCCGAAGGGTTCCGCCATTCAAAGCAGGATTCGCCCAGGTCGAGCGGCAAGGCGAGCTCACAGTCTGCAGCAGTGAAACAAGCACGATGGCCCCGCGCTCTTAATACGAGGAGCCAGAGCAATCACGTTCTTCTTCAGAGGCTGGCGATTCTCGATGATTATTGTTGACCCCTCTGCTCCCCCCGTCCTTGCTCGTCTCTCCCTCGAGAGCCACCATCGTCATTACATTTCCTCTGCCTACCATTATCGAGGAGATGAAGCTGGGCGGCAACTATATTCGGGTGATGAATAGTGAATTTCCCCTAGCCAGGTAAGAAAGCGAAATTTCTCTACACTTGTCATAGCCGTGCAAACTGAACATGACGAAACTGCGAACAGGTCTTTCTACTCTACATCAACATACCTATTCGCAGCCTCGGAATGCATGCTCATAACATACTCGCTCCTCCTGACCTTACGCTGAGTCCGAACCGAAACCGTCAAAGAGAAAGCTCAAGCACATCGACTACATATACAACCTCATCCTCATGGCATCCACCGTCTCCGTCCTCCATCGCCCTCACGTGGGCCAGCCCCATGCCTCCCCTGATCCGATCCGCGAGTCCTATTTCCATATCTCCGCTGATTGTTGGCGTCGTAGACTTCGTGAGCTTCGCCGTCTACGAAGCGAGTGGCATTACCCCCTTCCGAGCCCGTCATACCCCCTGCGCCTCTTCCCGAGACCGAATCTCGATAATCGTCTACGTCAAGACCTTTCTCAACAGCGAGCTCATATTCTGATGATTCTTCTCCTTTTCTTTCCGCTGTACTTCCAGACCATCAAGCTGTCCTCGTCGCTGTGGTGGGAGGAGTTGCAGATTCTCCCCCTTCGTGACGCTCATATCACTACCACTGAAGCGACCGTTTCGACGCTCCTCCTCCTACTCTACAGGTTGCGCACGTTCGGGCAGGTCTGGGGCTTGGCCATTTCCCGGCGCCCGTCTTCCAAGCTCGTACGAGAAGCAATAATACGCCTCGCACATTCGATGAACCTTTCTTCGGTGCAGCACCTGCTCTCTCGTCAGGGGATGCCCTGCGCTTCCGCCACAAGGGGGAATTTGTGACTTGCGTTTGAAGAGCCCCATCCGGAGGCAGTCACTTGAAATTAATAGACATAGGTTGGTTCTGGACAGGCTTTGTGTCAATTGTTTTTAATCGTCCATTTATATACGTTGGATTCTTCAACATGTTATTACCTAGAACTACGGAGGAGATATTATTTAAAGGCAATCTACAGCCACCAATTCTTCTACTTCAATCCCCCCTTCCCCCTTTTTCCCTTTTTGAATCTCGTTTGAGCTTTTGATTATTCTTAATTATTTTTCTTCTTCTTTTCTTTCTTTTTATCAATGCCTTACACCTTGAAAAGAAAAGAGCAACTTCAGCGCCCTATTGGTTCCCCCGAATGGAATCGCGATCGCAGGGATCCCCCCTGCAAACGCACCTGCGGGAGAAAAAAAAAAAAACCCTCCGACCCAGAATCTCCCCAATTCGCATTCGCATCCCCAAAAAAACCATCCGAACAACAAACATCATTTGTCCAACCCATCAATCATCATCAATCATTATCAACCATCTCGCCCTCCTTTTTACATCTCATCAACCCTCCGTACCTGCATAGCCAACACCACATCTCATTCCTTGTCACTCAGTTTCAAACCCCCCACACCGAATATCAGTCCGCATAAGCCCGGCGCGAATGTACGTACGGATGAGAACATAGAGAGAGAAAGAGTACCCATTCCCCTCCCCCCGGCCATGCTCACGGCTCCGCATCCCAACCAGATCCGCTCCGCCTGCGAGCGCTGCCGCAAGCAAAAGCTCCGATGCTCGCGGCAGAACGCCGACGCAGCAGCCCTGGACGCCGCGGGGGGATCTGCGTCCTGCGTCCGCTGCACCCGGCTCGGCTTGGCCTGCCAGTCCGGCACGCAGCGCAAGGTGGGACGACCTACCAAGAGGGACCACTTGGCCCGTAAGGTCGCCGCCGTCGTGAGCGATGGTGTAGTTGGTGGTGGTTGTGGTCCTCCTCCTCCTCCTCCTCCTCCCTCTGTCGTGCAGCTCGAGTCAGTGGTGCAGCAGCAGCAGTCACCTTCGGGGGTTGTTGGTCTCGGTGGTGATGGTGATGGTGGTGATGAGAAGAAGGGGGCGGCGGCCAATGTCATTGTGTTGAGGTCACAGTCACATTCACAGTTGCAGTCGTTGTTGTCGAGCACGACTACGAGTACACCCAGCAGCAGCGGTGGTGGTGATGATGGCGAGGACGACTCTGTAGACTCTGTCAACACATCTCTGAACCATGACATGTCCACCATGAACTGGCTGCCCGTCATGGACTCTCCTCCTCCCTTTGACTTCACGACGCTCAACATGCCCGATGACATGCTCCTCCTCCCCACCATGTTGCCTCTCCCCTCGTCGTCCTTCCCCTTGACCCAGAGCCTGCCGCTGCCCACGATGAACAACAACAACAACAACGCGACGACTTTTACCACACCGGACGCCCACTTCGAGACGCTTTCAAGGATAAACTTTGACCTGCACTCGACCTGGGACGCAATCAGCCGCCAAAACGTCGTCATCACCCTCGAGGCGCTCGTCTCGGGCATCTGCAGCCATCTGTCCTCGGACGTCGCCACGGGCATGAAGGCCATGCAGACCATCATCAAGGCCTCTCAGGACTTTCTCATCACCATCCGCACCCTGCAAAAGAAGCTCTCCGACGACGCCGACCAGCTAGAGCTATCATCAACGACGACGACGACGACGACGACGACGACGAAAGAAGGATCGTCATCGTCGTCACCGTCACCTGCAGCGGCGGCAAGAAGCTCCATGACGCTGGGAAGCCCGACGGCTCTACTCATAATCTCCATCTTCGCCCAGCTCTGCGCCCACTTCGACTTCATCTTCACAATCGTAAACACCCGCCTCTCCGACCCCATGGCCCCCTCCGTCTCCGCGGGCGACATCTTCTTCGCCGACATACAGATCCTCGACTTCCCTACCCTCGGCACCATGTTCACCGAGCTCATCCGCACCGTCATGGCGCAGATCCTCCCCATCCTCGGCTTCCCTTCCGAGTGCTCCGCGCCCAGCCTTCAGGGGCGTCAGGGCCACCTTTTGAGGAGAGCCAGGCCTGGTCTCCTGAGCAGCGGCAGGTGGCGGGAGGTGCTGAATGGGGAGCTGGGGGGCCATCTGAGGAACGGATGGTCTATGCGGCCTGCCCAGACGTTGGAAATGATGGAGGTTGCGCGGGAGCTGTTGATGGACTATGCCCTTAGTGGGAGGGCATGATGAAGAAGCACACTTTGGTGATATTTCTTGACCAACTTGGGAACTTGAAAGGATATATATCATCAGCATTTATTAGAATATTGAAAAGTAAATAGCATCAGCAGGCAAGGGGCTTCATACGCAGCGCATCACAAGGGGGAGGGGCTTTCAGGTTCAGGGAACATGTTTACCATCACATGGCATTTCTGTGCAACACTTATTTAATCTACCTTTTTAGCCGCAGCAACATTTATTTACTATTCGAGAGCTATGCTTTCAAAGAATGCTTCTGTCAACGAGCCAGCTTGAGGCAGTAACATGACGACATGCGACTTTTCGCCGTCGACATCGACCGACGCACAACTACATTCTCGAAACTCTTTGCCAGCATCTCAAAATATTACCAACGGCTTCCCATTTTGTCCATCGATGCTGCCCTTGTTGCAGCGAAATGTAAATCTTTGAGTCGAGCAGGTAGCACTGAACCTGTGACGTAACCTTGCTACATCTTGTTTCGTGTTTCGAGGTTCAGCTCCAGCTCGGATCATCCTTGACTTCTGATCGCGACTTCGACCATGCTTGGCCCTCTTCTAGCGTTTGGCACGTTCCTGCTGGTACATTCGAGACTTCTGCGATTCATACTAGGTCGGCACATCGCTAAAGTCGAATTCCTTCCATTCCAACCCGAGGATGCCGACCCGAACTTGCTCGGGCTTCTTGGCTACCGAGTTGATGCTTGTCTGGGCATAGATACGATAAGCATCTTGCAGCCATGATGCAAGACTCAGTTCTCCGATAGATAGCTTCCAGTTATCCGTGCGGGCTTCGTGGAAGATGCAAGTACGGCAAGCGAATGAGTATGGCTTCTCGGTTGAAGGACGGAATTGCTTTAGGTGGCGAATGTGCTTCTCGCAAGCATGTCCAGGGGGTGGGCTGGGGTTTTTGGGGTTCTGTTCGGACAGGAGGTAATCGATGAGCCAGATCCTCTCCAGGTTTGGGAACGACCCTGCAAGGAACTGGTACAGGTGTTCGGGCAGCTTGCTGAATTCGGGCTTGCATAGGAAGCACTCCTCTTCAGTATATAACCAATTGTGAGAGAATTTGACGGCAACTTGGCGTATTTGGTCGGAACCTTCGGCGTCGAAGCATTGAATCATTGCGCCTGATCCAAGGTAGAGGTTTGGAGTCAGGTATTCGATGCAGAAACAATCTTTGCGGGTGTCGAGAGAGATAAGCTGCCTCTCTCTCCAGAGAATGAGCGAGTTCACGCGGCGATACCAAGAATTGCTAACATCTCGCGACTCCCTGCAAATGCTTCTGATCTTTCGAAGTCTCTTTTTGATGGTAATCCAATGAGACCACCCGTTGCCATTGCCCTGTCCATATCGATCTTTGAGCTCGGCCCATTCGACTTCATTGCCATACTCGAACTTTGCACGCTCTCTGACCTGGTCCAAGATGGTGGAGTCGAGAACAAGGCGCTCAGACTCTGGGTCAAAAGCATCATCAGTATCTGGGGCGAGATATCTTCTATTGTACATCGTGGGGAATTTGGTCAGGACAAAGAAGTTCATGCCTGGGCGTTCATCCACAAATTCTTCCCAAATCTGAGCTCGTACGTCCAAGATGAGGCTCGCTCCAGGATGAGGAACGATCTTCTCCAGTTCTTTCTTGGGTCCGAAGTCGTAGTACCACGTGGGGTGATCATCATTGTCGACTGGATCCTCATCTCTGGCGAGATCGTATTCGGCATCGTCGACTGGATCTTCATCTCCGTACCACATGGGATGATCATCATCGTCGACTTGATCTTCATCTCCGTACCACACGGGGTGATCATCCTCGTCGATTGGATCTTCATCTCCGTACCACATGGGGTGATCATCCTCGTCGACTGGGTTCTCATCTCTGGCGAGATCGTATTCGTCATACTCTTCAGATCTGATTTCACCCTCTCCAGGGCTTTCGTCACCTTCTTCAAAGCTTTCTTCCCTTGAATCAGCTATTGGTGCATTGTGGCCATAGAAACCCTAGTTCTCTTGGTAATCCACGTAGTAGGAAGTAAGCATATGAGCTGGTATCCAAGGTACAATGACGTCTTCAAGGGGAGGAGCGACGGGCTCCTCGTCAGGCTGATGCTCCATCTTCAAGACTTCGAGGTAGGTTTTTAGGTGCTAGGAAATGGATAAAAAGGGTTCGAAAGTTGGAAGTGATGATAACGATAGGTGCTAGGGAATTGATAAAAAGGGCTGGAAGGTTGGAAATGTTGAAAGGGATAGGTAGAAGTTTTGAACGCAGTATGTTGATATGAGCCTGATTAAAGAAATCATGTTAGGCCAATCCAAAATGAGAGATGAATCCAAAGATGATAACGATAGCGCAAGGCTTGATGATAAAAATGAATGCCCTTTGCCAAACGTCTGACCAGCAGACTTGCGACTTGTGCTTCTAAAGAAGCGTGCAAAGGAAGACCCAAGACTTACGAGATGTGTTTTATAGAGGAAGAACAAGAGTCACTTGACCTTGTGCAGCCAGGTCTCGCCTGCCGCGAGAAGCTGTCTTCAAATGAGGAAAGAGGAGCAGAGGTGAGAAGGAGGTAGGGGTGAGGAGGAGGTAGGGATTGGAAGGAGGTAGGGATGAGAAGGAGCAAAGGGGAAATGGGAGGGGAAGAGGGTAACGTATGGGCAGGACCTAGTTAAGGAAAGAGTGAGACGCGGGTGACGGTAGGAAAGTGGGGGATCAGTGCCTCATAGCAAAAGGTAAACAAACCGCGCCCGCCTCCTCCTCCGACTCAGGACCATTACATTAGCTCCTAGCCGTAGTTGGCCTCCGTAGTCGGCCTATCAAGAATTGGATGTCCAGGTTTTATCAGCATAGCCTTACCTTTGCACATGCTATCCAAGCTTCCTTGTTCTTCGTGCCTTGGCCATTTCTACGGTCCTTGTATTAATATTCTGCCATCACTCGCCCCCCTCGAACCGATCACCCACATGGTAGCTGCCGGCAATCGCTATATCTCCCAAGTAAATACCTGTCATATTCATGTTCGTAATTGTTTTATAACCATTCAAGTAATAATGTCATTATGGATGTGGAAACCCTTACAATCGATGCACTTCATTAATTGCCTCTGAACAGGGCCAGAAGACGACCAGTTGCCACGGATATTGTATCATCAGCTGTATACAGAGACCTCTGTGTTTGCTTTGAGAAATATACTGCTTATTCAATCTTCTACAGGCTTGTAGCCCGCGTTGGCCTGTCAGAAACCCTACTATAGATCGCCCAATATGTCAACTGTTGCCAAGGATTCACGTTCCATTCCCATATCCGCCTCGTCGATGGCGCTCTGGAATATAACAACACTACGAACAGAATCGACCACAAGCAATGCGGTTCGCTGAGGTCCATGATCGAAAACGCAACTATGCGAGTTAGCATAGACGGGGGATTCGTTGACAAGGGCCGATGTGCTTGGCATCCATATCCAGGAGTTCGTGTCAAGACATGAAAGGATAGGCAATTCATTGTTGAGAAGAGAGACCTTCGAGGAACACTGCTGGGAAAGAGCTTCGGTACCAGGTCAACGGTCGGCTCCATGTTCTCATGGACAGCCGAAACCACCGGAGCCACCAATAATGACATCCTCACCATTTCTGCTCCAACCATCTGCACTTTTCATCCTCTACGTCACTACGCAGTAACGCAAAGACTCTTGAAGATCAGTCAGCTTTGCTCCGAATGCCAAGCCAGAGTATCATCACGAGACACTGGCGGTGACGCAGCTTAGCTCATTTGATGTGTTGGTACGGAGGCAAAATTGTATAGCAAGAGGGGCCAAGCTATAGCAGGGATTTCTCTTCAACGGTTTGCACGGGTAGCCCAACAGTGAACTCGGGGGGTTACTCGGGGTTTGATGAACAACTAAGGGATACGAGATGGCGCCATGCAGAAAACGACAGCTCAGATGGTATAGAGATCATCTCCAAGAATCCGCAAAGACTGAAAAAATGGTGGCCGCCAAGACGAAGATCCAACATGACGACGGTGATCAGCCAGCAACGGTGGCGAAGATACTGTCGACAAATCAGATCGACATGTGGGATGTGGAAAAAAAAGAACTGTACAAAGGCCAGCCAAGCTGCGACTTGGCAATGAGATACGAACGGCGAAGGCTAAGGAGAGAGAGAGTAAGGGACCGGTAACGGCGAGCCCGAGAAGAGTATTCTTGCGTGAAGTTGGGCGCTATCTTCAGCTTGGTTCAGGATGATGGTATGATGTTGTTTGGATAGAATGACCTGGCACGCTAAGAGAGATCATCCCTGGTTGGCTTACGGGACCCAGTGCCTAGGGCTAGGGGTCTGGGGTGTGTTGAGCAGGAGTCGCCCGGCTTGGCTACCTACCTGGCCGTTGAACCCCCTCATCAGGTTTAGGGAGGGTACATACCTAGCCAACAGCAACAGCGTGAAGGGTGCAATCCCGCTAATGCGAGAAAGGTCCCTTGCGTGCGTACCTACAGCAGGGTGACAGACACTACGTCACAAATCCCATGTCTGGTTGACTTCATTGCCATGCTTCAAAAACGCGTTTCTCAGATTTAGATTGTTTTTCTTTGGCCAAGTCGCATTTGCCCAATTTTAGATTTTTTTCTTTTCGCATATTTACACCTGTGTTTCATACTCCTGTGCTGACCATGACTTGTTTGTCTCTGAGAACAGTTTGCTGAACATGAGACGTTTCCCTCCTTTCCCCTCACGCCCATATACGACGACCTAGATCGGCCACTGCTAAGTGCGAGAAGTTCCCATCACCAGAAACGACCAATTGGGGTTTTACTCAACGTTGCCACAGTTAGTGAGACTTCGGGAACTTCCTCAGAACTTTTTTTTCTTCTCTTTTCTCCTTCTGCATCTAGCCCTGTTCTGATGGGCAAGGAAAATCAGCGCTCGGTTTGGTAAGAGTAGGTGGTTCCCGCATCGTTCCCCGCGGCCTTGGCTAACCTAACATTGGGCAGCCATCCCTGTCCATGTCGACAAGCGTGTCTGCCTTTTTCAACCTTGCGCACGAGCGAAAAACGCCATATTTTGCGTCCGCAGAGTCCGCAGAACTGAGATTAGCGCCACAGTTACTTGACAGACCTTTTCTACGGCGCATTTGCGAACCACATCTAGAAAAATTCTAGAATACAAAACACGATAACTTGACGGATCAAGGTGCCTCAATGGGCACGTCACTTTTCGTGGCAGATGACAGACCGAATACTCATAGACGTGCTGCGTCATGATGGACACGCCAAGTGTAAAGATTGACGAAATGATTGTTCGCAAAAGCGGTATTACCCTTTATCTTGGGGTACCTTTACCTTGGGGGTTCGCCTTTCCGCCGCTGCCAAAACGCGCCAGGGCTGCAGTATCAGCTGCACAGACCGGAGCAGTTGAGTGTGTACGTTCAAGACCCTTGAGAACTCGTTACGATTATTTAAGTACTTGTAGGCTCCTCAAGCCCTCGAACTTTCTCTCGTTGTTCTCTCATCATCGGCACTCAGCTTGGGTCTCTTGCAGCTTCGAAAAGATTTATCTAGAAGCCATCTTTGTGTATCTTTGTATGCCTATCACACACTTTGATGCAGGGACCTTGCATCTCCTCCACACATCTTGACGCTACACAACTTTCCGTCTTCTGCCCTTGAACGATTAGCAGCGGGTTGACGTCATATTCGACTTGCCCTCTCAATCCGTGCCGACCCATCAAAAATGTCTTCCCCAGGTACCCCTACAAACAGTGGTTCACCCACCGGCAAGTAAGTACTATCTTGACCTTTGTTTTCTATTTCATAAACGCCAGCCAGTGGATAATGGCACATCCATTCCATTTTATGCTCCTCCGAGGTGTCCCTCTCCCTCTTTTACTATTTCTTGTTCTTTTTCTTTTTCATAGTTGTCTCGATCCTGGTGCTAATTCTGAATGGTTTCGTCAAAGCAGGCACCCTCCACCACAAACCGGCGGCGGCGCCGACTCATACCTTTTGGATCGTTTTATAGACGAGCTCCCATCACCACCGGGCTTCGTACCTCGGACATTGGCTGAAGCTGAATTGCGAGCCAAGAATATCTTGGCCTCTATGGCAGGCAACTTGCCCCCGGGACAGCGATGAGTAGCCAGAGACCACAAGGAAGATGATAGGCACTCCGTACTGTACGTGTGATTGAGCATTGAATTTCTTGGGATTTATTTCGCGATGAGACTCTGACTATGATGTATTAGACGAAGCCAATCATAGAAAGCACACTCTTCTAAGTTTAGTGCATGGTCACATTCAGCAACGACATAGACATGATTTGATGATGAACGAGATCTCTTAACATCATTCATTCATTGACAGACATACACGAAGGAAACGCATCTAGCTTGGCGCATTGGACACGCGACTTGAATTGAATACAAATGTCATATTTATATTGCTTGGCTCTTTTTCGTGTGAAGCTATACATCAGTCTCATGCTGACCCTGGGCATTCTCTTGGCGCCTAGTATGCGTAACACTCTGCTCGGCGCCCAGTCCCGCCTACCACCATTGATGCAGCGGCCCGGACGACAAGGGAAAGGGCATGGCGCCAAGACAGGGTGCAGTTGCCGCCGGCGAAGAATCGAGTCCTCCCTAATGCAAGTATGTTGTCAGGCAATGTGAATATATAAATGCACCTATACTCTGGTGCACATAGTTGTATTGCGGGCAGCATGGTCTCACGCGCTGCAACCTTTTACTCACCTCGTACCGGGTTCGAGACAGGCACTTGGGACGTTTGAAGTTCCGGCCAAGGCGCTCGCTCATTACGTGTTTCCACGTCCGCCATGGCGTATGCCATCTTTGCGCAAGGAGGGTGTGCCGCTGGGATAAGAGTGAGTAGCTGAGACCATTTGTGAGCGACTACATCTGAAGTTTTAATGGAAAGAAGAAAAACAAAACTCGTAATCACAGTGCTGTCTAGATGGATTGATCTGGGCCAAGACGCATCTTGTAGTTTTTCTTTCAACTTTGACAACGCCGATGATACATGATCAACTCTTCGGTCTTTGGTGTGTCGCAGAGATATTTCACTTGGAAAGAAAGTCATGCATTTCAAATAGACATGTAGTAGTGGAAAGAAAAAGAAATCAGATGATTTCATTTTCTCTGCATATGTCCTTCGGGATTAGGCGGCAATGCATGTGAATGAATGAATGAGTGAATGGATATACTTCGTAATATGGGATGCTTTGAAATCCCCCGGGATTGCCCATCTGAAAAGTAGTTTGGAAAAGAGTGGCTGTCCTAGTTGTCCCACTTTTTGCCTTGCTGACGCCAGCAGTCCACCCCAGATTGGTCCCGCTTTTTGCCGTTTAGGATTATGGTGATGGCATCAACGTTGGACTTGCCCTTACACGCAGGGGGGGCGGCCTACAGTATCAGTGTAATTTATGCCCTTGGAGTGACGGGTTTTTTTTTTTCGAGTCTGTATTTGTGCAATTATAAAGATTGAGGGGGTATTACAAATCCTATCGCGGTGTTAAGAACGGATATACGAGGTTAAGTATTCAACAAAACGTCTATATAAGAGGCATAGAAAAGCAGGATGAGTCTACAATTTGTTCATCAAGCAATACATCTTTTCAACACAAAACTTCAATAACATTACAACATCGCCCTCTTCGCGCTACATAGCAAAACATACAACCCTCTCAAAGAAGCAGCAAACACACAATGGCCACTCAGTACAACTTCGACACGACAGCCTCGGAGCTCGTCAAGCTGTACAACCCCCTCATCAAGGACAAGGTAGTCCTCACGACGGGCGTGACCCTCAACTCCATCGGCTCAACCTACGTCGAGGCCATCTCCGCCGCCTCGCCCAAGCTCCTCATCCTAGCCGGCCGCACGCAGTCCAATCTCGACGAGGCAGCCGCCCGCATCACCACCGCCTGCCCCGTCCGCACCCTCGTCGTCGACCTCTCGTCCCTCGCGTCGGTGCGGCGGGCGGCCGAGACGGTACTCGAGAAGTGGGACGACGTGCCCGCGCTCGACGTCGTCCACTGCAACGCCGGCATCATGGCCGTGCCGTACGAGTTGAGCGAGGACGGCTACGAGATGCAGCTTGCCGCCAACCACCTCGGTCACTTTTTGCTCGTCAACTTGCTCATGAAGAAGATGCTCGCCGCTGAGCAACCTCGCGTCGTGGCCGTCAGCTCAGACGGGCACAGGGCCAGCCCTTTTCGTTTCGACGACTACAACTTTGACGTGAGTTTGCAATCTTTGTTGGCATCATGGAACAAAGGGGAAAAGAAATTGACAAGAACTGGGTGTTTTTTATATATAGGGCGGCAAAACCTACAACAAGTGGACTGCTTACGGCCAGTCCAAGACGGCAAACATGCTCTTCGCCCTCTCCTTGGCTGAAAAGTTTGGTCCCAAAGGCCTTCAAGCCTTTTCCCTGCACCCCGGCGTCATCATGAGCACCAACCTAGGTAAAGGCGCAGGTGAGTTTGAAAGCCTCTGTAAGTAACCCTTTTTTTTCCTTCTCTCTCTCTTTTTTATAGAAGGGAAAAAGGTTTCTCTCCTAAAAGCAACAAAGGGAAAGGATATGCTGACGTGGGATTGGGTATCATGCAGTCGAGCACGACAAGATGAATGGCTACTCTCTCGGCTGGACAAAGGCCTTCAAACTCGCCTCTGCCGATCAGGGTGCCGCCACCTCCGTATACGCCTCCTTTGAGCCTACACTCCATCGTAAGTCAAAGAATCGCAATAAATCTAGGCAAAAGTTGAAGAAGAAAAAGGGGGGGGAAAGCATGACTGACTTTCATGATAGATAACAACGGCGCGTACCTCAATGAGAGCCGAATCGCCGACCCCTTCACCGACATCGTCAGGCCATGGGGCACGAGCTCGCCCGAGGCCGAGAGGCTGTGGAGATTGAGCGAGAAGCTCGTAGGCCAGGAATTCGAGGTCTAGACCAGACAGGCGTCAGTGCGCTGTGGAACACAAGGAAACCTTCCACAGGAAATTTCAGATGCAATCAGTCGGCGCAGCTGCCAATATACTTCATTCTGGCCCGAGGCTATTGTATTTATCATGCGAGGCAAAGAATTGATTGTACATTCAAACTATGAAACGTGAATGGAATGGGTATTCTATGTTAAACGCCGCCTTGATCCCCAGTCTATATGATGCACCAGGCAGATATCTTCAAATCGCCAGCCGCGAAGAAAAGAAAGAAACGCTATAGAATAGAAAAAAATGCGACTCATCTTCAACGTCAAGTACTCCACTCGTCCATCACAGAAGGGTCCTGCTTGGCAGAGGCCTTCTTCCCGCTGAGGTGTGCCCGGCAGGCCTCGTACCGAGCCACCTCCCTAGTCCCACTATCTCTGCAACTCTTCATCTTGACATCAGCCACATCCAAGAGACTTCTCCCAGCCGCATCCCTCACATGCACGTTTGCGCCATGCTCAATCAACTTCCGGATGGCGAGCTTGCGGCCGCATCGTACGGCAATGTGAAGAGCCGTCTCGCCAGCACGGTTACGATCCTCAAGACGAGCGCCCCTGTTGATGAGCATCTCTATAATATCGCCTCCGATCTTGTAATCGCCGTCTTCCGGGAGTTGGGCCACGAATGCCATCAAGGGCGTGTTGCCTTGAGAATCGTAATGGTTCGGGTCAACGCCGGCGTCAAGGAGGTTCTTCACCACCGCGTGGCGCAATGCAAGTCTATCTGTCGACGAGTCTAAAAGATCATCCTGCCGATCCTGGCTTCTGTTACTCCGTTGACCGTTGTAAGCTGTTGGTACCAGGTCGCCAACGAGATTGGTTGCGTGCAGCGACGCCAGAGCCAGACAGTGAAGTCCGTTTTTGCCTTCAAAGTCCTCAATTGTGGGGTACCGCTGAGATTGATTGACGTAGTAGAGTAGCCTGGCGTGCCGCTCGAGCGAACCATCGTAGATTTGCTGGTGTAAATCCGTTGGGTCGAGGTTCATCTGAATATCGCGATCGGGGTTCGGTAACAGCCCAAACGCGTCTCTTGTGCTCCGTATGCTCTGAGAGTAGCGCTGGAGAATGAACTGAGCCACACCCTGAGAAATCTCTGCTGCCAGAATCATGTGGAACATTGTACGTCCGTAACAATCCCGCTCGCTGAGCAGGAATTGGTAGTCGGTATAAGGAGCAGTGTGGAGGTAGTCAATGAGTCGACAAAAGGTGTCCAGGTTGAATTGCCCGTTGGAAAAATCAAGGAGGTGGAGGAACGTCTGACCGGACGTGTTCTTGAGGTACAAGATTGATTGGCAGGAATTGTTCTGCAGAACATCGAGGAGGACCTTGGGTTCTCGAGCGGCAATCATGTGGAGAAGGGTGTTGCCGAAGTCATCCGTGATATCGATGCGGAAGTTGACATATGGATGGACACATAGCTGGGCCGCCCCCAACGTAGGGCCATCGGGCCTGACCCAGACGGACTCCCGGAGGTGGTCCTGAGCATAGCACATGCACCAGCGCTTTGAGTGCTCTTCCTGAAAGCACTGCTGCTCAATATACCTGTCCACAAAGAGAAAATCACCAGCGAGGGGGAACGGACGGTTGTGATACGACGGCGGGGCGTCAATATCCTCAATCCAGGTTTGCCCACTCATGCTGACTTCTGAAATAGGCGACATGCCCATACGACGGTCAGGGCGAAAGGTGAATCTCTTCACAATACGCTTGACCTGCTGGACGTAGAGATCAGTCTTGTTGGGCAGGTACCGACGGAAAGAGCCAGTCGTTTGATCAGTGGATGTAGTCATCTTTGTTTGACGTCGAGAAGCAGGAGTGAATATATCAGCGTTTCCGTGGTCAGCTGAAGGCGATCGGCCATGGCAATAGGGGCCTGTGACGGTTGCATCGCTCGACATGCTTGGGAGCGACTCTAGATTAGCAGCGGACAGTTGGCTGGGCCACATTTGGGGAACGTCCAAAGTAGCCGACGTAACTTGGTCCTCCTGCTTGATCTCGTCGACATCGAAAGTAGGAGGTGGAGGAGCCGAGTATGAGTGCGGGCGGGAATGGGTGCCTAAACCAAGCGTCGTGCGAGTAGGAGATTGACTCAATAGCTCGCAGCGACGAGTCATGTCGCTATCCTTCCGTGGATGAAGCCATCGTGGCTCTTTGCCCAGGAGCGAGTTGAGCTTCTTGTTGGCAGAATCCAGGCTGAGAAATATGTCAACGATGAGCTTCAAGAGAGCTCAGGGTGGGAGGGACATACCCTGGCTTGGCGGCTTGATCACGGAAGATGATGTCAATGATGGTCACGAGCTGCAGCGTAGTATAGACGTAGAGTCGAACCAGCTGGCGCTCATGAGATTGAGTCCACAGAGACGGACGGCCGGTCGGGAGAGTGTTGCTACCGGTAGGTGAAGGCGCAGAGTTGGGGATCACCAGCATGGACAACGCGTGATTGGGGTCGGTCATGTTTGTCTGAGGCTGAGGTGGCCAGAAACCCCAAGGAGATTAAACGAACCAACAACCAACAATAAAGGCGCTATCGAGTAAACGACCTAGAGGCTCAAGGCCCAATAGATGAGATCTGAAGGGGGGAAAGGTTAAGCTCGCTCGTTCTTGTTCTCGCCACATACGAGGTATGGGATAGGATAAGACTTGCCAACCAACGACTACAACAAACGACTACTAGTAGTTGGTGCGCCATGGCGCTTATATCAATTCACTTGGAGCTGGAGACCAACAAGTTCGCGAACCACGGTAGTTCAGGTACAAGAGAGATGAGGTGAGGTCAGGCGAGGCGGAGGGAAGCAAATGTGGTGGGCTGACCCCTGCCCCCGACCCAGCCAGGGTTGACGGGACTTGTTGATGGTGTTGCAGTACTCCGTACAACTACAACAACGCCCGACGGAGAAGGGATGGGATCGAGCCGGCTGGCTGGCTAAGGTTCGCTAGACCTCATTGCAGGCCAGGTCCATTTCGCTGAAGTGGACGAACAATGCAACTTTTGGTTCAGAATCTGGTGGGTGTCAAAAAACACCGACCCTCTTCGCATCTCAATTGCAATAGAATTGAGGTTGGTGTTTTTTGACACCCCCGTGGAACGTGGAAGAAGGTGCAATCCTGCGGTCTGTTGGAGAAGGAAGTCTGCAAGTCTGCCAGGGCTCTCTCTCGCTGCGCCTCCTACTTTCTCGGGTCGCGACCACTGTACCTTCCCTAGCCTAGGCACTCTGTAAATGAAGGTGAGAGTGGATTGTGCCCGTGGCTTGGGATGTGGCTGGACACCCAATTGAACCAATCAGCTGTCACAAATCACCTCTCTAAATTGCACTGCCCACAAGCCAGCAAAGCGAGGCGTCCACTAATAAACAACAACAGCACCAAAACCTCATCATTTCCCGTGTTCTTCCGGGTCTCGTAGCCTCGTCCCCGGATCGGCCAGTTGTCATAACAAGCGGAGCATCATCTAGCAGTTGTATCGAAAGGTGATAGTGGTATGCTGCTTTGCCCACACATTTCGCTGTGACGTACGCCTGACGGCCGGCTGCCTCCATTTTTTTTGTTACCCCTCTCCTCTGGCTCGTTCCTTCCATGAGGATTGCCTTGATATTGCCCGATCTGTCAAGGCGGGCCGGTCCCTCAGCTGATATGCAAGGCGCTTGCGTGTGGCGAAAAGTACTAACCGAAACGACTTCCCCGGGATCTGAGATTCTGCACCACGTCTCTACAACCAACGATACGACTCTATGCAGCTCCCCTGGGCTTTTTGCAGTTTCGATGCCTTTTCTTGTGTTTATGAGCAAAACCAAACCCGTCGTAATTGACACATCGACCAATTCCCTGTCTTCATCGCGACATCCTTGCATGCCGTTACAAATCGGCGCGTCCACGCGCATCATGCATAGACACACGCACAAACGATGGGGTTTGGAGGCACAGAAAAGGAATTGCAAATACTACACTGCGCCATCGGCGGCTTTCTAGAGGTCCTTCTTACACTTGACGCCGGCCAAGTGGTGGGCTTGAGCCGGCCCTCAGATTGCCACAACATTAGCCACGTTAGTCGTCGATGTCTTTCGCTGGCAAGATATCATTTTGCGTCATCATCTGAGCAGCCTTGAGCGTTACATCGTGGGTTCATCCAAAGCCAAAAGGAAAAACCTCCTCGTCAAGTCCAATCTACCTACTCGTGGTCGCGCTGCCTCACGATGTCGGTCCATGGTGGTGTTGAAGTCAGCACTCTCAGCTTTGATCTAGGATTGAAAAGGCAGATCTACCTCGGGAAAGATCTCGAAGATGGTACTAGCGGTCCCACGGCACGGCTGTTGTGTTCACCTGAAACTGGTACGCGCGCTTGTGGACGTCCGTCCTGTCCAACGATTTTGGCGCGTTGACGCCTAGTTAAGCGCCAACACCAACACCGTCGAAGCGCCGCTGTCACAAAAATACTACTCTCAATCTCCACATGGCCGACGATGACATAGCAGCACTCCACGTAATGCTACCGTAAAATTCGACAACATGAACTTGCGCGTGTCAAGAACATTCTCTGGCAGACGTACGGAACCCGAAGCCCGCAAATTTCGACGTCACAATGCAAAGGAGTTATAGGTAACTAACAATAACATTATTTCTACTGACGAGAGCTCAATCCCACGAGCCTCAACACACCACAAAGGCGGATTTCTAAACCCAAGAAATATATACACAAGTAATCAAAGAATATCAAAGACATATCAAGGTTTCTTCGATCCATTGTTCATTAATCACCTCATTCCTCATTCGTTACGACAAGATTAAGTGACCAGATTCAAGCTAAAAGGAGTGTACAGCTTGTTTAAACAAGGATGGCAATAACACCGGCAGCACCGGCGAGCATGCCAAATGTGGCGCCAGAGACGCGACCGGCAGCGGCGGTAGGGATGGGGGTGACATCCGTTTCGGTGGGAACGGGGATCGAACTGAATGTGGTGGGAGTCGGAATCACAGTCTCCTGGGGAGGAGGGACAGGCTCAGCCTCCTGAGGAGGAGGGACGGGCACCGGCTCAGTCTCCTGAGGAGG